>WWPM01007570.1:0-16787 GCA_023279145.1 Glomeris maerens | reverse complement strand
GATAAGCCTCCGAAGGCTAGCGCGGAACAGGATCGCCCGAGAAGCCGCGATAAGAGAGAAAGAGGCAGAGGAGTTAAGGGCAGGCGGAAAGACCGCGGCGGCGGCGGCGAAGGAGGAGGTGGGGATGGCGTCAAGAAGGACGCCCGGACCTATGAAGACTTAAAGGACCAAGGGGGCGATTCGAAGGGTATCGGGGAAGAAGGTCGATGGGACTCGTGGGAGTTGTCGGAAGACAACCAGGAAGAAGACGTGTTGGGGGAGCGCAAGACGAGGGTGTTCGTGTCGAGCGTCCTCAACTGGAGCGAGGAAGTCGAACGGGAACTCGCGGAACGTAAGGAGCCGGCCGTTGCGGCGGAGGAAAACCTTGCGAGGAGGGAAAAGTCACCGGCACGCAGCCGCAAGAAAAGGTCCGGCAGGCAGAGACGGAAGCCGTCCCCGAGGCGCAAAGATGACCGTGATCGGGACAAGGATGGGGAGAACAGGGGCATTTTGCACCTTCCGACTCCGGCGCAAACGCAAAGCGACCGAGAAAGCCGACCTAACGAAAGGGACTTCGTGCAGAAACACCTGTTCAACCCCGACAACCCGCAGAAGCCCTTGGTGGTTTCGCAACCGACCGCCGCGCATCACGCGACGCAGCAGAGGAGAGCGGCGAGAGAGATGCAAGGCTACGCGTCGTCGCCTTACCACCAGGTCCCGGAAGATGCCCCCAACGCGAGCCCAAAGGGCCAGGATTACTCGCAGTTGTCCTCGGCAAGGGCGTTTGGTTATCCCGCTTCCGCGCAGATCGAGCAGCAGCTTGTCGAAGGGCCGTATAAGATCGGGTAAGAAGGTTTACTAGGCGCTGTCCCCGTTCCCGATTGAGAATAGAACACTGATATCGAAAACTGCATTTACCGATTAATATGAACTTCGGTGCAGTGCGGGTGGGTGGTTTTGCGAATGGTGATTTCGAGGTGAGCGGATGATTTTTTGGCGACGTAGTTTATGAAAGGCCCCGTACTTGTTCAGAGGAACAGGCAAAACTAAGCGAAAGAAAAGCAACTCATCGATTCCTATTGGTGGAAGCGATCTTGTGAAGAATAATGGGCGGGGCATAGCTTTATTCTCTTGTTGGTACTACTATAGGTCCTAGCAAGGCGGGACAAAAAAGGCTTATTGTCAACAATCTTCTCTGCACTATTAATGAACGCGCGTGCCTAGTCCTTTGCGATTGTTCAGTGTAATTGTTCAGGGCTCCTTAGAAAACCTTATCAGTTCACTTTTAAAGGTCTTTTTTTATACAGTGTCCATTGTCGGTCGAGTTTCTTTTCAAAAAGATGGATGTTGTACACAGTTTTGGTTTGCAGGCCTTCGGCCCGTATCGCGGTCGTGGAGAAAAACATCCGAGAAGCTATGTTTCAAGAAGAAGAACTGAGCGCTCATCTGTCGCAAAGCTTCGATCGGATGGATCTGAAAAGGATGAGCCAAATCAGGTTTGTTGGTTTGTCCGCGTTCACGGCTAACTTCCTGAAAATGCGCGGAATTTGAAAGAAATCGACGTAAATGTTTTGTTAATGCTTTGTACATGATCTTGCGAATGAATGAGTAGTTGCTATACGATGTATTTCTCAGGAATTCAGACCTAATCGTTTGTTAAGTCTGAAACTCCGATTACAAATTCCCCCTTGCATCCAATATAGAAAAATCTTCATTATTATCGTATTCTGAAGACATTTTCATGCTCATTAATGCCGTATTGCATTGAATGAGAACGGTAAAGATTACAGACGAAAAGTAAATCTTGCGAGAACTAGTGTGCGCTTTGGTGGCTCCACCTACACGGTGCCCGTGCGAAACTTGGGGCGAGAGTTGCTCGTTTTACGACAACATCATCAATTAAAATCGCAGTAGCCGTAAATAACGACATCACACGAGGCTGATTTGCATCCGCGTCACGTCTTGTCGTAAATTTGTCGCGCTTTTCTCCTCGCGTTGCAGGATAGTTGCCGCTAAGCCGCGTGAATTCGGCATTTTAATTTCAAACCTTAAGTGCTTTCGGTGCAGCAAATTGCAAGCGTGTTTACAAGTTACGTGTGGTAAAGATAATTTTTAATCGATTTACGTGTTTTCGTTTAACAGCCTTGTATTCGCTAATAAACCTGATTTACAAGTCGATATACCCTCAAATGTAGAATAAGAAGAAGTTTTTTACGTAGCATTTATAAGATTTATTCGGTCACGCAGGTGGAAGATCCAGGTGAGATACGAGAACTGCATTCTGGCCGACTTGGAATTCTGCAGCAAACACAACATAGAGCAGACCCTTTGGAAAGCAGCTTTCTACCAGGTTATAGAGGCCTTCAGACGTCAGATGATAGAGGTCCCTTCTTACAAAGAAGAAGTGAGGACCGCGCTCCTCGGCCTCATCGACGAGGTAAGCCTTAAAGAGTTCTACTCGAGTCCTTGCGAAAGTGAATGGAGAATTTAAATTCAATAAGGTTCTACGTTCACGTGTGGTAAGAAATTTGTAAATTGTGGTCTGTCGTATAGAATTAGCATCCGCACTGATAGTCTGGGGATCTGTAATAATACCGAGCAGGCATTTACGATATTGCGTACAATATCCGGATCTGTACTGATACAGTCTGGGGGATCTGATTTACAGTTCTAGGGATTTGCGATGATATTGTCTAGGGATCTCTGATGATGCTTGGATCTGACTGACTGACTGTGTGATTCTTGGATGTTGAGGTATTTCGACATTGGGTGGCTGATTTAAATGTAATTTTAAGTGGGATTTATTCTTTGTTAGTTGGTTGTAAAGATTTTTGACCTGATGAATGATGGCTCCGTGAATTGAGTCGAAACTAGTCGTCTTCAAATATACACGTGTGGTGTTTTTATCTGCGAGAAAGGGATTTTATCGTCTCACATTTCCACCTTGGTCAATTCTAAATACATTGAAAACTTCACCAAAGCAATTGCAACTAATGTAGATATACCTGGATATGGTACTTTATAACTGCTCATTTATTGCTGAGATGTTTGTTTGCTGTTTGAACCGAGTTCGGAAAGGTGAACCGTCGACCGAGAATCATCAATCGCGAGAAGGCACGAGACGTGAAAGGATGATTGGTTCACCTATCTTCTTCTATCTTCTGGTCTCGTTTACCTTCTTCCGAGATAATCCTGGAAGATCTTGGCGGGATCTTGACCCAGAACCCTTCAGAACCGCTGACCCTGAAATGCAAAACGAAATTCGATATGCCCAACTGGGGAATGGTCATTAAGGTGTGTAATTAGCAACGAATGAGTTTGTGAGTGTTAATTTTCACAAGTCTTATTCTCCAAATTGGATCCGCTATGTAATTGCCATTTGAGAAACACTAAACAACAAAAAACAAAAACACGAACAAACAAAACTAGTTCATTACACTTTGGAAAATACTTTATGAATATAGGAAGATTCAATGTAGCCAAAATTTACAAGTATAAGGTCAAATAAAATGAGGGAACTGTAAAATAATATCCTAATGTGACGGCAATGTAACAAATTATTCATATAGTAGTCAGTTAATTTGCTTTATTGTTTTAAAAGTAGACATTTGAAACTTTTGAACTGTCATAAAGTTAAAGTGTTGCTGAAGTAAGTGACAACTCACTAACACCAAATTGTCTTCATAGAGGTTTATGCAACGGCCGAGTATTTACTGCCCTTTCCAGAGATTGGGCTCCCTTTTTTTTATATAATGAAAGGGCAGGAAAGTGTTCATAGTTGAGGAACTTCCAGAACAAGACATGAAGAGACAAACTTGGTTTTAATAGCAACCGAAATCGAATTCAATTTAATTTAATTGACAAAGATATACTAAGACATTGAAACCTGATAAATATATGAAAACAAATTTCTTAATCTACCGAATTGTTACAGAAGTAACTGTCTGTCTGTCAGAAAGGTAAAAAGTTCTGGGAGATTTACTTCATTCATATCAATTCTAATTTATTTTCACAACTATATTCAGTTTTTATGTAAGTAATTAAGATTCTCTTCAGGAGCTTTAATATGTCGATGTCATACTTTTGTTTTATATTTTGCATGTTTGTAGTCTCTTTTTCCCAGGATAGGTCTTCACTGGACACGCATGCAAGAAAGGGCCAGAGGAGTGTTAATTATTTGTATAAAGGTCTTGTTATTGAACATTACGAATCAGATTGCAGGAAAGTGTTGTTATTTTCAGAGAATAGTCTGCAGGTTTTAGATGAATGATATTCTGTAGGCATTTGCGGTGTAAGGAGTCTTTGTACATCCACTGTGCCCTTGTGTTGGGCTGTTCTGGGTCCCTCCAAATCTGCATGTCGTTGTGTTCTCAAGTGTACAAAGTTTTTTCTCTTTCTCTCTGTCTGCTCACTCGAGCAATCCTTGCAGTGGGATTTCCGTTTGTCGAAAGATCACCGAGGAAGTTTGCAATGATGGAGAAACGAGTTCACTTTTAAAAATTAACCGTTCTGCCTTCTCTGTGTTGTTTCCACAGTGCAAGAAGGTTGTTTAAAATATGGCAGTGATTATATATTTTTCAGGTTTGTTGCAGAGGTTCAGCGTATCTGAGCCGCGTGAGGGGTACGAGATCCATTTTGCTCATTTTCGCTCGCAAATTAGCTCGTTTGGTGGCTGGTGTTGGCGCCATCGATTGCATTTTACCTACACACCACTTTTTCTTGTAACAGCCCAAGGTTTTATATTTGAAAAATCCTGGGGGGAAAAAAACTTAGCGCAGACCGAGTGGAGCCCCCCGTTCGTCGAGTTGGTGCCCGGGCAAAGTCACAATTATTAACATGCGTGCGCATGATTTCCTAGTAACACATGACGGTGTGTTCAGGTGGATGAGGTTTCTTATAATGTTGTATAAAAATGAGGGTAATAATGCCAAAAGAGATGCACCGAGGACGTTCACACCGCGGCTTCCCGTCCCAGCACCTTTTTAATAACTGATACTTACATGTTGTGTGTATTCTCCTACAAAAATATCGAAAATGAAACTTAAAAGAGACGAGAGTTTCAGGGAATTCAACTTTTAAATGTTTCACAATAGCTTTTTTTGGTAAGGGAGAGTAAATTTCGGCCGAAAATGGCGGCCATTTTGTTTATTTGAGCAGTTTTGTTTCCTTACAATTCCTGTTTATTGAATTATTATGTTTCCTATAATTACCTTACAATTATCACTGTCAAATCGATTTACAGTATGCAAAAAAGAGCTGGTAGTGTTACGGAGTTTTGTTAGTTTCCACGAGTTTCGACCAAAATGGCAGCCATCTTGTATTGGGAGGGAAACCTATTAAGTGTCCCATTTTGTTTAGACAAACATCTCCATTTGATTCTAAAACAATCACATTTCAAATCTTTATTAACTGAATTCAAAATCATATCTCGTATTGTACTTTATTATTTCATTAACTTCTATAAAAAAACTACTATTTTGGACAGAATCTCGATTATCAGTCAGGCTGGTGGCTGTGTGCCTGACAGATAATCGAGGTTTCACTGTATTTGAAAATTTGACATTAAAATCATAGTTTAGTTTCCAAACATCATTATTCTAATATAATGGCAAACTGTAAGCGAACAAAGAGAAATTGGCGGCCATCTTGTATTTGCTTCAACTAGCAATGTGTAGCAGATTGGTATATACATACATGGGAATATAAAAAATAGAAACGAAGAGGATTTGGCGGCCATCTTGGGACATAAGAAAGGGGGGGGGGGGCGCATATTTGACGTAATTCGAAGAATTACCCCCTTGTCCAAAATAAAAGACCTTGCTCCAGGGGAGGTAAATGCCTTGGGAAACATGATGATGATGATGATGATGAGGTATATAACTAAACTTGGACTGCTGAGATATTTCTTTTCTTGGTCCTCATCCCACTTTCTTATAAGTTGTGGTGGTGGTGGTGACTATGGGGGTTAACGGCTTCTCGAAATCGTTTCGTGACCCCCTTTTTTACTCTCACCTTAAAACTTTTCTAGAACATTCTTTTCAGTTTTTTCTTTTCCTGTACGTAATCCTTCTTCTGGACGAGATCGTCCTTGGCCTCGGCCTTCAACTTCAACTAATAAAAACTTGATCCTTTTCCAGAAATTCCGCCATTTTGAACCGGTCATTTTCGCTCTTCCATTTCCCCATTAATCATTTCAGTTTATACGTAGTACCTACATAGGCACTCAGGCTCAAACCAACAACCTTGAAGGTCTATTGGAGGAGAAGGTGTTTTTGATTCAAGAATTAAAAAAGAAGACCCATTTTACACGATGCAAAAACCGGAAAATCAATAATCGTGATGACTTTTTCTTCTTCTTCTTCTTCTTCTCTTTCCCGTTGTTATTTTCCAGACACTTCAAATTTTTCTTTTCTTCTTTCTTGTTGTTGTTGTTCTTTTATTTGTTTTCTTCTTTGTATGAATATGCACAAGTGTGTTGTACTTGTTATTTGAAATATTTGAAAAGCATTTGTGTTTATTTCTTAAATTTCAAAACAATACTTGATAGAATATGTGAATTACATATTAGTGTTTTAAGTATTCATTTTCCTGGGGATGTGGTTTTTTGTTCCTGACAAATTAATTTTGGTTTGTGTAACTACTGAAATTTATTCCAGGTTTTACATTGATCAATCTTAACAATTCCCCACTTCGTTTAGTAGACAAGTAAGCAGAATTGTGCTGTGTCTTATCTATAAATGTAACCCTTTTAAAAATTCTATTTGCATTTAAATAATTTAATCCGCTTTTAAGTTAGATAGCTAAATCCAAATTTTAAATTTGCATTTACGTAACATTAATGCAGGGTGTCTATAAGAATTTCACCAAGAATCTAAACTTTGTACGTTCATAGTTGGCTTTTCAGTATTTTTCGTGTTTAGGGGCAATTAATCTCTTACTCACTAAGTGGAGTCCATCAACCCTTTGGCTAATTACACGTTCAAGTAAGATGAGAACAGTTTCCTGCCATAGTACTTCTCTCTTGTTTCTTTTCTTTTCCCTCCGTTTCCCTTTCATATTTTTTCTTTACTTGCTTTAGATTTCAGTTTGATTTTTTTCTGTGGTTCCTATAACATGGATATGTTTGAGGTTAACACGGAATGAGGAATTCTGCTACGCTACGTGTCATAGTACGTAATACGTGCGAAGTCATCGGAAAGATGCTGTTGTTGTGTTTCTCTTTGTAGGATTGTAGGTGACTGTATAAGAAAACGGTACATCAACCATCTTACCTTGACTTTTCACTTCACTCGTGTAGCGTATTTGTTTCGCATTTTACCATGCGTGTCTTTACACGGTCACTTTGTCCCGTTCGCATTGGTCACAGTTTTGCTCCGAAGCACCCTGAAAGCAAAACGATATCGGGAATTAAAAGAATAAGAACTGTTTTTTGGAGGACATGCCCATTCCAGATATACATTAATCCTCCGCAAGCAAGCAGCGGTCTGTTACGTATCGCTGATCTTCCGATTCACCGTACACGTGTAAAAAAAAAGACCTGCACAATTGTGTTGCCACAGTTTCAATTGTTCATGTAGGAACAATGATGCCAGTGTATACAGGGTGTTGCGGAATTACGCATAATGAATGATCAATGGAAAGATGTGGGGGAGCATGAATTATGCATGTCACACTTTATGTAGGTCCTACTTGGGGACATGGGTTTACAGTTAGTCCCTGTAATTCTGCAACACCCTGTAGTTATAGCAACTTTGCAAGGAATTCTCCCAGTTAAAGTGAAATCTTAAGTTTTCAGTAAGCGATAAGACATAGCCGCAGCGCTGAAGTCCTAACAATGTCCTTACTAAGTCAACATGTCTGAAATGAAGTTTTCAAGATAAGGGAATTGCTTATTACATAGTATTATTTGACTTATAACAATTTTAGATGTGATGTAGATATGAGATATTGTATACATTGCATGGATCTGTGATAATAGTTTATGTATCTAATGCTATTATAGTATAGAGATAATCTATAAGGATCTGTCATTGTTTGGAAATCTGTGATAACAGATCTGATATTGTATAGAAATCTGTGACAACAGATCTGTGACATTGTATAGAAATCTGTGATTAATGATTGTAGTCGATCTGTAGGGATCTGATATTGTTTGTAGATCTGTGACATTGCATATAGAGAGAGGGTCCTGTGATTACAGTCTTTAGGGATCTGTGATATTGTTTACAGATCTGTGATATCAGATGGCAATCTGTGATGGTAATTCTATGAGGATCTGCGATGATATTGCATGGGAACCTGCGATGGTAGATACTAAGGACTTGTGCCTATTGATCTGGGAATAGTTTGTACTTTTCATTCATAAGTTCTTACAGTACTTACTGTTTATTTGTTAAAAACCTTATAAATGGTAGAAGTTGATGTTTATACTTTGTTAAAACTTCCTTTAAAACCCGGGAGATGCAAAAAAATACGTAAACAGTTGTCTGTAGATTTGTTTTGCACTTTTCGATGATGAGTGTTCTTTAATAATAATAATAATAGTAGCTACATATAGTGAAAGAGTGAAGGTTGTTAGCTGCATTTGTGGGGCATTGCTCGGCCTTGAGGACGACCTTCAGAGGTCTTCAACAGCTCCTCTGGCCACATTCCTCTGGCCCAGTCACCAGGCTGGCATCCCAATCCCAGCTTCTTCTCTTCTTCTTCTTCTTCTTCTTCTTCTTCTTCTTGATGTTGTTGTTGTTGCTCTTGCCATTGCCCAAATAATCTCTTCTCTTTTTTGGTTATTCTCCAAAAGGGAAACGAAATGCGTGAAACAATTTACATGGCATCTTCCTGGATGAAACCTGGCAACAATTGCAATTTTTTTTCTTCCTCCTCTTTGCTGTTGCTCTGCTTGTTCTTTGCAGGTTATCATTATACATGGTACGTGTGTGTTTCTTTTAAAGGTGTAAAATTCCCCAGGATTTCATGTTCTAGGAACGGTGGTAAGCCGGATTGCAGCGGTACGTGCCGTGGCATCGTGACACATTTTTAGGGGTTTTTTCCGTTGGGTTGGATTCTTCAACAGATTTCTTGCAATACAGTGCAAACTGATGACTGTGGATTCCCTGAGCCGTGAAGGTCTTTAGCGAAGAGAAAAACAGCAGCAATTTTTTTTTTCATTTTAAGCCATGCAGACTTTACGTACTATATGTTGAGAAAAAGTTACTTAATTGGTGATCGAATCCGTGGAGATTGGAAATGTTATCTTTGTTGAGTTGTTTATGAATGCGCATTTGCAGTTTTTGTTGTTAAGAATCTGTGTTAATTTTGTTTCAATAATGGTTAATTTTCAGGGTAATTATGAATTATTTTTTTAAGACCAAATGGAATGGGAACTGCCCATACAGCTGTTATATTGGATTTATTATAACAGATCGCATGAGGGGGTCCCTAATCAATGCCGTTTATGTTCTGAATTTAGTATTGTAAGTAGACATTTTGTGTATGAAGTATACAGTATTTCTTATTTCACACAGTTGGTCATATTTCCAAGCAGAAATTTAAGAAGTAGCACTCAATAATTTAAGAAATGGTTTTGAACAGTTTAAGAACTAGATTTGAACAATTTAAGAAGTAGCATTCAATAATTTAAGAACTAGATTTGAACAATTTAAGAAGTAGTTTTGAACATTTTAAGAAATAGTTGTGAACAATTTAAGTAGTTTTGAACAATTTAAGAAATAGTTTTGAACAATTTAAGAAGTAGTTTTGAACAGTTTAAGAACTAGATTTGAACAATTTAAGTAGTTTTGAACATTTTAAGAAATAATTTTAAACATTTTAAGAAATAGTTTTGAACAATTTAAGAAGTAGCATTCAATAATTTAAGAAATAGTTTTGAACAGTAAGAAATAGTTTTGAACAATTTTAGAAGTAGTATTCAATAATTTCAGAGATAGCTTTCAATAATTTGAGAATAAGCAGTCAATATTTTCAGAAATAGTTTAAAATCTTTAAATTTCATGCTAGTCCAATGCTACATAGATTGCGCATTGTATAAACACGGTAGGCCTAGTTGTAAATATTGTTGAGCTAAAATACCTTGCAATTCTTTGTTGTGTTGCAGTAAGTTTTTGTTTATTTGAAGTATTATTTTCCGAAATTGCAGTTCGATTTTTATTTGTAATTTATCTCAATTTACAGGATCGAATTTGGTTTGTGCAAGTTGTTTCTTTACATTGATTAATTCTTCATAAAAACCACGGTCATATGAATATGCACACCTAAATACAGATTTGAAATCCAGATTTTCACATTTACTGCTGCAGTTGATTAGCTCCAAATCAATTCTAACATCATTATTATAAACAATTTTTGCATTTCAGATTACGAGACCATCGTGTCATAATAAGAAACTGCTAATTACAGCAAAGATTTAGTGATATAACTTCTTGATTGTCACAGACGACAGTAAACATTACTTGGAAGTGTTATTAGATCTTTTAGCTTTTTTTTTCTCTTAAAATTTGTAAAGAAACTATGTGAAACAATTAAAACGGTGCACAAATTATTGGTAGCTGGGACTTGATTAGGATAACTTTGCTGGCGCCAGTTGGATGCATGAAGTCTGCCATGATGGAAATTCCAAATATTGTTTATCGTTTCAGTTTTTGTCTCTCAGTTAGAAAAATAACTATTAAAAAAATCCAGTACGTACTCCCCACCCCCCTCCTCCTCCTTATTCTTCCTTTTCAAGTTCAGGAAGATCGAGAAAAGAAATGCAAGAGAAGAAGGAGGAGGAATTCGGGTTTCTTGTTTGAGTTTGTGTTTGTTTGAAAACTAATTGTTACGTTGCAATACAAACTGTCACAAGTTTGAAGCTTGCTGTATATTGTTTTCTAAGGCCCTTTAATTGAGCACACGTGTATGACTAGGGTTATAATACAGACATCAAAAAGTTCACAAAGTTCATGCAGTCCTCGGGCAAAATATTACATAGGTGTACATTTTCCCCCCTGTTTTTCTTTTCATGCTAGCAGCAATTTCTTGCAGTTGATTTGAGCCATTCTTTTTTTCCCCTCCCCAACTGATTTCTTACTTTTTATGTTTGTGTACGCGGCTATAGGAAATGATAAATGACTGGCAGCATACGTAAGCCTATTGTAGTCATACGTATTAGGTATATACCGTGCATAACACAGGGTTATTATTAATTGCGCCCTTATAAGCGGTTTGTATAATTACACTGGCAACTTTAAAATCCTAATTGCAATGGTTGTTGTTGTTTTTATTATTATCATTATAGGGTGTGGTCTTCTACGAGAACCTCTTGGAGAAGTTGCAGGACACCTTCGGCTTCTTGCTGGCGCATTTCCTCGACTCGGATGCTTTGAGACCTCATTCTTCGAGATCCGAGAAGTTGGCCATCTTAAGCTCCCAGAAGGTGCTCATCTGCCTGGGGGACTTGGCCAGATATCAGGAACAGGCCAATGAAACGTGCCATTACGGCAAGGCCAGAAAGTAAATATTTTTCCTCCCTAAGTCATGTTCTGTCTATGCCTTGATCTCGCTGCGCAGATGAGAAAGGTGGTAACCTGTCAGAGCAGGAAATCTAAAAGAAAGTATAACTGGGTAATGATAGTACTTATTCCCGGCACGCGGTCCTAAGCCGTGCGCATGTCTTTAGGTACAACGCGGCTTATGACCGGGGGAATGAATGACTTAATTTTAAGAAATTGAAAAGGGCAGGGGCAACTAAACTAATTGGCCCTGGAATTCCTTGGGAACCTGGAAAGGCAGTGAAATATAAAAATGGATATTAAAAAATGTTATGGTGAGATCCAGAAATTGAAAACTAGTCATGGTAGAATCCTGGAATTTAAAAATTGGTATGGATTCTTAAATTGGAACTTAACTATATAATATTATATTTATAAATTAAGTGGAACC
This sequence comes from Glomeris maerens, assembly GCA_023279145.1. Taxonomy (NCBI): domain Eukaryota; kingdom Metazoa; phylum Arthropoda; class Diplopoda; order Glomerida; family Glomeridae; genus Glomeris; species Glomeris maerens. The sequence goes on along the minus strand of WWPM01007570.1, from coordinate 4,874 downwards.
TCATAATAAGACCCTTACAAGTCCTTGAGGATTTTCGCTTACTAAGTCCTTACAAAATTCTCATTGAAATGCTATATAACTGCGACCAAGTTTGCTGGGTTGGAAAACTGCGCAAGTTGAGATTTTCTAACAGATGCTGCTCACACATGTGCCAAGTCCAACTTTAATTTGAAGTTTCTTATCTAATTGTTTCTGAGCAATAGGCCCTTCATCTTTCTCACTGACAACCTTGGTCGCAGTTACTCGTATTGCCTACATTTCTGGTGTTTGCGATGCAACTAGACCAGTAACTACACGTACAGACTCGATTTTGGCCACTTACAGCAGGCTACATGTTGCAGTATGTTCAATTTGCCCCTCAAATTTACTGTAACTTTGGTTTCCCCAAAATTATAATTTGATTAGGCATCAATAACTAAAGGGATCATCTTTATAGTAGACGCGATCGGCGAAGTCCATGCAGCGTAATCAATCCCGATAGGATTGGGATCGTGAAAATTCAGAAATACATCCTAATCACCCAAGAATTGGTTCAAGTCATAAGAAACCTTATGAACTTATGATAAAGACATTACATATGTTTCGGCTAGTTCTTAGCGCCTCATCAGATGTCTTTGAACCAGATTGAATAATTCAATCAATTAGGTGTCACCAAGATTGGGATCATTGAGAAGAGGTTCTACTTAATGAGAAGAAGAAGGACAGTTTTTTGTATTTGATGTTTTGACATTGAAACTGTGATATGAGAGGATGAAGGAAGATTCAAGGAATCGGGTCTGAGATTATCAGTCGCAAGAGAGATGCTCGGCTGTGTTCTCGGAATCTTAGAGGACATTGTGCACGTCTTTAAACTGTTTACCTAGAGAAAGAGTCTTTTGGGATGCATCATGTGGAGGAATGTAGACTGTGTGAGTTGGGGGAAAAAGTTTGAGAAATTAATTTGTCGGCGTTTTACGATGTACGGTCGATGCCCTTTGCTAGTACATACTAACTCTTTCGTCTCGCAAACTGAACTTTGTGGGCATTTTTTTGTTATGCCTATATAACATTTCTCTCTCTCTCTCTCTCTCTTTCTGGTGGTGGCATCCTGCTTTTTATTTGTTGGCTGGCAAATTGGCGTCCTGGCAAATATTTTCGCTATGGGAAAATGAGTGACGCGTGAGAATATAAGCCTCGTATTGTTACCTTCATTGCAATCCATCAGCTGTTTTTTGTGTGTAGGATTTCTGGCTTTGTTTCCTTCAAGTTCTGTATGCTCTGCTTGATGCTCGGCCCTCTTTCTTTAATCGCGGAGTCGTTGGTGCATGTTTACAGTATTTGCATTTCTTCTGAATGCCCTGTCTTGTCTGTTGGTTTAGTCCCTCACATCTCACTAACCCATTCCTACAGCCCTCCTTAATTTTTCTTTTCTTCTTCTCTCCATGTTCTTCTTCTGGTTTCTATTTTTCAAATGCGTGATCATAATTAACATATATTGTTTTCATCTCTCTTTCTTTTTTTTCCCCTCCTCCCGCAGTTGGTACCTGAAAGCTCAGCAACTGGCCCCTAAAAACGGAAGACCTTACAACCAGCTGGCTATCTTGGCTCTTTACGCAGTAGGTTGAACGATAAATTACGTTTTTGTACTATATACAGTCCGCTCAACGAGAGAATGCACGTGACGTCACAGGCCGATCCCACTTCGAAACGATGGAAGGAACGGGGAGGACGAGTTCATTATTTGTACGTCTGCAGTGGCAAACTCACTGCGTAGCACGCCCCCACGAAAATAGCAGTGGGACAATCCGTGATGTCACGGTTCTTCTTTCGGTGCGCGGACTATATAGTTTCGCCGATTTTATCACGCAGCGTAGCAGGACTGAGTGAAATCGTATTTTCAAGGTTTCTTTTCAATGCAACCTGAAAATCACTCTGAAGAATAAATAATCAACAAAAAAATAAAACTATGACTTTGTTGGGGATTTGAAATTCATTTTAGACAAAATACCCTTTTTAATTGGTATTGCCTACAGTTGTAAGAGGCTTCCATGAAGGCCCTCATCTTAAAATCGTAAGAAAGTAATCAGCTATATAATACAACGGAAGCCGGAGTTTCATTTTTTGGTGATTGTTCTTCAATATAATTTCCAGGGTACCTTAGAATACCTTTCCAGTTCACCTGTGGGTCCTAGTTAATGTGGGATTCATTCAAACTTTTCGTAAATAGAAAAGTTATGAATCCAATCTTGGTTTTGCACATAGTAAGTTTAACTTTTGATATACACCTTAAAATGTAGTTATTGAATGGAGATTCGTTTCATAAGAAAGCCTTTTTTTAACTTATTGCTATTGCAAATTCTTTACGGTGAGATCCTGGCAGCGTCAAGTTGCACGTGTCGTGTCGTGTCGGCCAAAGGACTATTACGGTTCCCATGAAGCCCCGTAAAGGATGATCTGGTTGCGTTGCAAAAATTGGCTGATATGTACGTACATGTGTGTGAAAGAGAAAAGAGTTTCTTCTTCTGACTAATGGCAAGGTCGATGTACCTGCATGAGAAGTTAAGAGCGAAAATAATGGTCACGCGAGAGAGAAAGAGAGAGAAATGTGTTTTCCGCGTCAGACACCGAGAATCCAAAAATCATATCCGTCCATGATTGATACCTTTGCTTCCAAACCTGTCCATATACTTATGCATTACTTATATGTATAGGATGGCAAGTTTTTGTATATTGAGCATTTTAAGCACGTGGATCCCCAGGAAGACGATCTTTAAGCCGCAAATCCTGATTTGTGGGAAACTGTAACAAAAAAACCATAATGTTTATTGCAAAAATTGTTGGTAAAGTAAACCGTAAAGCACGATAAATTAAGAAATGAAATGCAATTTCATGCAGTGAATTAAGTACGTATTAATAGTTTAAATGTTTTATTTTTTTAGAGAGATCTAGGAAGAAAAACTGGTCTGACTTGGGCAACAGATTTAAGTTTGAAGTTGTGGTATTACTGGAATTGAAAATCAAAGGGGTGCATAGACGTGAGCTCGATGTAGACGTCTGGAAATCAATCTTTCATTATTATTAAAATTGCACAGAGAGCCATTAAATTTCACCTAAATTGGTTCTAGACCACTTATTTTTTTGCTCGCTGCATGTGATTACATTTATTGCTTAAGTACATCAATTATTTTTAAGAATGAGTTGAAATTAACTTTTTTGCTGTACGTTGTAAATTAAACTCGGCTGGTAAACGAGAAGTTTTTTCTGTTTGCAAAATGCCCATGTAGCAAAGATTTATGTATAAAATAAGCATAATTTAATTTCTTACTGTGCTATTAATTAATGTTTGTGTTGTAAGATTTAACTTGAAGTGAATCTCTCCAAGTAATACCGTATACTTGTTAATGCATATATTATTTGCTTTGCTGGCTCAAATAATCGTGTCCGCTTTTGTTATAATAGAAATGCATTGTTCCTATGTTCAGAATATGGGGAAAACTATGAAAAAAAAGAAAAAAATGTTTGCCACTTGGCTGCGTGAATAACTTGGAAAACTGGAAAATTAAAAAGAAATTCATGGCTTATGATTTTATTGGGCAAAACAGGTGAAAGTATATATCTATGGGAATTTGAGATGCATTTACTTACTAACTTATTGCAACTATAAAATGCTTTAAATTGTTAATTGCTTAATTATAAAGTGTGTGTATAGATTGAGGACGAAATGTAATTATGTAACGTACAAAATTGCATTTGTTATGGACAGAGTTTGGGTGAAGAAAGCGAAAATCTTTTAAGTCTTTCTCAAGTCAATGTCTAGTACATGGTAAGGAATAACTGGAATTGCATTTATGCAAATGGGAATAGTTGAGCTTGTGAATTAGGCTTAATTAAGAGAAAGATAATGCATTTGGTTATTTATTTAGTGTTCTGCTGTGCTTAGAATCTTAAAGGTGACCTGACATGGCAATTTTCGACAATTTTAATATTTATGACATTTGAAGGAAATATATTGCACATAATGTGGAACCTTCCTGCAAATTTTCGGATTTTTCTGCGTAGCCGTTTTCCAACTGCGAGCAGTTGAATCTGCTACAGCGGAGTGGCAGTTAGCAGGTGTAGATAGGGAGATACACCTGCTAAGTGTCAGATTTCTACATGCATGGGTGCCATCCGCAGCAGTAAAATAGTAAGGTGCTACAGTGGAGTGACAACAGGTACGGAGATACACCTGCTAAGTGTCAGATTTCTACATGTATGGGTGCCATCCGTAGCAGTAAAAGGCCCGAGCAATAGCTCCCTGTGTTTTTACAACCAGAAACACAACATCTGCAATAAGGCATGATGCTCCTAACTGGTTTGAGCAAGTAGGCTTTCCATACTTAGAGTCAACTCTTTACTCCAATTTGTCTCCAAATATCTCGTAAAATAATTTTATTTAAAAGAATTCCAAAAAGTAGTTTCCTTATTTTGTGGTGATTGTTCTACAGTGTCATTTTCAGGGTATGTTACAAAACCTTGCCAGGTCACCTTTAAGTGCCTTTCTAAAAAAAAGTTGTTGAAATAATAAGAATAAACTGTTGCGTGTAAATATTGGAATAGGAATAATTGAGATCTTGGATTAAAGAAAGCTTAAAGGTAAAGAAACAGAAATCTTTCAGCTGCTTCCTTAAGTCATAGTCCCAGCTCACTTAGAACAGTTTCAAATAATAGGAATGCAAATAAGGAGCAACTGTTTTTGTTACTAAACGAGTTAAAAAAAGGGGAAAGATAGGATTGGCCCTAAGTTAGCTGGTAAACCGCGCAGAGTGCAGTGACCATTGGATTTTTCTCTATTTGACTGTTTAGTTTCAATGCCAACAACCACTGTCTGTATTGTAAGAATGTTTCTCTTTTTT
>WWPM01007534.1:0-13518 GCA_023279145.1 Glomeris maerens | reverse complement strand
CCCGTCCCCGGGCTCCTGGTGGCAGGCTTCATCAATTTCAATATTCGTGTGTTCCTTTAAAAATAAATGCCATTTATTGTTTCGGAATCCATTGAAATTTTTTAGCTATCCCAATCCAGCAAGAAGATATAAAAAGTTGGGCTATGCCAAATTCTGCATGGATTAAAAAATAACTATAAGGCCAAGTTACCAATTTTATTAAAAAAATATTTCTTGGGATATTATACATTTAAAAAATCTGCATTTCTATTGTAGCGGATCAGAAACAGACCTGGTTCGATTGCTGTTTACAAACCTCCTGTTTTATTTAACGAAGTTGGAGATCAACGATATAACAACATCAACAATGTCAATAATGTCAACAAGGGTTAATAAGTAAATAAATAAACCTATTAAACAACAGTACAAAAATGGAGGGGCGAGTACTAGCCAGAAGATAGAGGTCACTACCAGTCCCAGTCTGAGGGTGACATCGATGACCATCCAGGACAGAAGATTCGCCGCCAGTTTCGACTCGATGATGATGTCTGCAATTGTAGTGGATCAGACTTGTCAAAACCAGTCCAAACTTCCAGATGATGTCGGCACGTAGCCACGCTAGACGGATCACAATCAGTCTAGGTTTGAAGATAATGTCGGCGAGTAGCCGCGCTATACAGGTCACAACCAGTCTAGGCTTGGGAATGGCATTGGTGATTAGCCGCACTGAATGAATTGCGCCAATCCATAGATGAGATGATACACAACTGGAAACCTGGCAAGTTAACTGATTATCCTGGATCAAAAGTTAGATGAAGGACTGGTTGTGCTACTTGTTGATCGAGCAGAGTGACTGCTGGCTCTAGCTGACTAGTACTGCACTTCCCAAGGAAAATCACACAATTTATATAGTACTACAAAAACTAGTTTATGATGTCAACAGTAACAATGAAGAAATTACACAGCAATTGAAACAATTAAAATTTGCATGGCCAAAAGCGCAGCGCTAGGCAAAACTGGTCAGGAGGGGAGAAAGGTCGAGAAAATTACAGATGTGGCAAAACAAGGTCGCCACACTATGGAATCATCTAACAAAATTGTGCATTCTGAGCATCAGGCTAGTGTGGCCTTCACCTCATCATCTGAGTGGAATATCTCCATTGCAAATTTGTTTGTCATTGGTCCGAACACAAGGAAATCAAAATGACCACAAATCAGGACTGCATTCAGGATTTTTGAGAAAGGAATTTAAAAAAAATTGTCATAATGAACACAAATGCCGACATTCAATTTGTAGGGTGATTACGTAGAAAAGTAGTTTTTGAAAAGTAGAATCCAATATAAACTAGTTTTGTCCGAAAATTGCCTGTATTTTACGAGTTGTATGCATTTGCAACATACTTTCTGACGTTCGCCAAATTCTTCGATTTGCAATTTTAAGAAATATAAAACCCATGTGGATATATTCATATAAAATATATTTAGTAAAAAAATTTTAGACGAAAGAATATATTTTTTATATTCTAAAAAAATAATTACACATTATTTGAATGCATAAAAAATATATTAGTGAAATATATCAAAAATATAATAAAGAATTACAGGAAACATATATCATATATGATTTATTTTGAGGTTATCAGAAAGTGCCATCATTACTTATAAAAATATATTTTTGTCAGCATATAAAAACATATTTTTTCTAATATTAAAATTATATATATTCTTTGGTATGGAGTAACCTCCCATCTGGACACCAGGATAAATTGTCCACATCAACTGAAAAACAAGATGCATTAAAGAAGAAAATGCAATTTAATAATTAACATACCTGATCTGCACTGCCATCCATTGTGATTGAACTCAGAAATTCAACTGAAAGACACCCCCTTTTTCCCTTAAAAATTCTGTGCAAGTGAATATCAGATGCCCATTCTCCAATAGCAATTACTACTCATAGGCCTTATCCCTCCCCTTCATGTTTGTTGTTATTATTGGCCACATTGGGGAGGGGCATCTGATATGCTCTTGCCAGGTGACAACATTGACATTCCTTTGTAATTGGGATGAATTCCCAGAAATCCAAATCCTTCATAATTACTTAAATTGAATTCAGAGGATGTCAACACTTGGGGCCGATCCATTAAGGACGGCCGCATTTAGGGGGTGGGTGGGGGGTAAAGCAAAGCGGACAAATGCAGACAGGGGGGAAGGGGGGTTTAACCAAAGTGGACGTCCGCAACTTAAAAGCACCTTTCATTTGGCTTTTATTTGGAATCTGTAGCACTTTTGAAGAAATTGAATAAACTATGCTTTTAATCATTGTAGTTTACTCTGTTATTTAGCTTTAAATTAACCTTCTATTACAAAAATTAAATCACAATATGTTAATGTAATGTATTTATAATGAAGTGAAAGACATGATATAAAAATGTATTAAAATACTATCAATATTTAGCTACTAAACTCATGTAGCAGAATTTGAAAATTCAATTTGGTTATTTTGTAATAAATTTTCAAAATTTTTAAATCATAGAAAAATTTCACAAAAAATACTTCAAATGTATACGTGTTATTTATCATCTGATTTTCTTCATTCAAGTTTGTTTTCTGCCATAACTGACCATGCCCGTCACAATTCTGGCAGCAAACGTTATGTAAAACCAATTTTATTTAAAACTAAAAAAATTCATTGCAGTCTTTTTCTTAATCCAATTAGCACCCTTTTCTCCGTACAAATGGCTAATCACTGTGATTATACAGGGGTGCACTGTCGTTGTAGGGCCAAGAAAATTTACCACCTGAACTTCTGGTGTATTGTGAAACCGATTTAGTTTGCAAAATGGAGGATATTTTTCACCAAATAAATTATGTTTGCCTTTTTGTAAACTTCCCAAAGAGCTTTATTCAGGCCTCAATTATTCAATCTTACATACATTTTCTGCTTTAAAAAACAGGTGCAGGTGAAATTCTCACTCACTTCACTTTGTATAAACTAGAGTGGCTTACTTAAGTGGAAAAGGGCCAAAAGATTTTAGGTATAGGGATGCCAAAAAAATTTTACAGAAGGCAGAACAAAACAAATTAGGACGTGATATTATCCGTAAACATGTTACCAAATATCGCGGTGGTGATGTGTTTGTTCTGCAACTGTCAAATGCTAAAGACGTAGATTGGGGAGCGGATATTAGAGGCTGGAGGAACGTAGGAGGATGGTCAAAGGATGATGTTAAGAAGACCACTTACCATGTAATAACTGGGCCTGGTGTTACAAAATCAGACAAGTTCTGCAGGTTTGCGTATCGCCTGCAGAAGCCTATTGATACAGCTCACCCAGCAGTAGTAATACACTACTGCGGCGATGACTGCATCGGATGTGTCCGGCCATGTCATGGGAATGCCAAAGGAAAAGCTCGCCCGTTTGTTAGCGTTAGGAAATCAACCGGGGTTACCCTCCGCAAGGAAATTTTGAAGGGATCAAAACCCCAACGTGCTTACCGGGAAGTCAAAATGAAAGTAATAGAAGACAGCCATGCGCAATGAAGATTATGAGCAGCATGAGCTGACACTTGCTCTAAAAAATTTGAAAATGGCTCAAAATTTAAAGCATCAGGTCGACAGAAGCAAGATTATCTCGGTTGATTATGCCATAAATCTACACGTCCTTGCAAAGACTGAATTAAAGGATTTTATCAGTCATAATGACAGCACAAGATGTGGTGGTCATCTGCTACTTGGATGCAGGTGTGCAGCTGACCAATAGGCTGCTGAAAGGAAGTATGTCTGATCCGTCACTCCCACAGCTATTGTCATCCGACACAACATTCTAGGTGGGGGACTTCTACTTATCAACATTAGTTGGGCGCAACACCGACTTTGAAAACAACCCAATATTCCTGATTGCAGTAATGCTGCACTCCAGGAAGTTTGAGTGGATGCACGACTTCAATTGGCGATACCACATCTGCAAACATATTCGATTGTGGGAATTTGGAAAGAATGCCCCAATAGCAACTGACAGGGAGGCTGCAATAACCAACGCCATCGAAAGAAATACAAATGATGGCCACCTTGTCTTTTGCCACATCCACATCATTAATGATGTGAAGCTCTGGATTAGGAGAAACCACAGACAGAGGGGAGATTTCCAAGGGTATGTACATCACATACGGCAATTGCTCCTGTGTGGCACAGTGGAGCAATTCGACAAGTTGTACGCAGGTGTACGTAAGAAATAAACTCAAAAGTTTGTCGAGTACGCAGATGAAAACTTGTTTGATGCCTTTCGCAGCCATGCTATTCTGGCTGTCACCAAAAAGTTTGCTGCTTTCAGCTCAAAGGCAGCAACAAATAACATCTGCGAGAGCATGAACAAATTGCTCAAGGACTTTGTGGGCTGGAAAGAGTTGCAAATTGACACAATGGCTATGATGTTGTACATGCTCATGAATTCACAGTTGGACGAATTCAACAGTGGATACAGAGGACAAGGCAATTTTCTTCTGAAAGAATAAGTTACTGCAGCGCGTGAGCTTCAACTTGGCACTGTTCGGCATGTTTGCATGGAGGACATCGTAGAAAAAGTGAAAGGTGAAATGGAAAATTTGGTAAAACCTCTGCTAAAGAAACCTCCTTTTCAAGTGACCAATAAATTCATGTCGCAAGCACGCATCGAATACGATCTTGAACGCTACGTTCCACACCTACAGGCTTACATTGTGCAGAGCCCATTCAAAAAGAACGAATGCCATGTGGTGAATTTGGACACTGTGCCACACTGTTCATGCAAGTTTCCTAGGTGCTACCATGTGCTAGCTGTGCACATGTTTCGAGGAACACAGCCAACCAAGACAGACAGGGCAGTGAGGCTATCGGAATTGACAAGAAGCAGGAAGCCTGAAGGTAGAAGTGGCAGACGAAAGCCACGCAAAGGAGATGTCGAAATAGATATCATCAAAGCACCAGATTTCATTTTGGCTGCGTCGATTTCTGAGCCACATAAACAATGTACCTCCTCGATTCGGCAAAATACGACGCAAAAGCTAATGAGATAATGCGCGAATTGGCAAAGCTTGTGGTTTTGTGTCACCATGTCGCAAAGCAACCGGTGGATCTTTCAAAATGGACATTTATATACAGCATTGAATGCCCAAAACAGGTGGAGCTCAATGACTGTGGGCCATTTGCAGGCAGGTACTACTTGCTGAGTGTCTTGACAGGGAAAGATGTAATTGTTTATGACAGCGCAAAAGTGAGAACATAGATGTTTCACTTGCTCAAATTGGACAAGTTTGGGTTAGAAGAACTGCCGTTTGAAACAGTCCTTACATCTGAGGCAATAGCGGCTGCAAGAAACGCTATTTCCCTGGCATCAATAGAAAAAGTGAATTCAGTATATGGGCACACACAGAACACAATAAAAGGAATCATGTCTGGGGTCGAGGAGAATTGGACTGTGTGCAGATATGAAGAGGAATGTGTGGGTTGCCATCTGGACAAACAAGTGCTTTGCGTTACATGTAGGAAATGGGCTCACTTGCAATGCACAGGCATCGCTGAATGCAACGAGCCTTATCATGTGTGTTCAACCTGCGCATGATAGGGTTAATCAACCAAGGAAATCTCCCCAAGTATTGCTAAAAATGCAGAAATAACAATTTATATTGGTGTGCAACAGAAATGACTCCACCAAGGAAACATGCTTCGCCACAGAAAAGGTCTCCCCTAGTGCACCGACAAGACAGCAATTCTTGCAGCATTGTAAAGGTAAGATATTACAATTTCATTGTTTGCAATATCAAATTTAGAAATTAATAATACTGATTTCATTTATAAAGATGATAAGTTTAGTAATGACTTAAAACATACAACCCCTGGCCAAAAGTATTCGACCACCGCTGGAAAACTGTGATTGCGCCAGCGTTATGAGTTGTTAATGATGACACAGATTTGCTATAGATTTTTTTTATATACCACCGGTTTCAGCATGGTTCAGAGAATGAAAACCGGGGAAAAACAGGATCGAAATCAGTGGCATTGTTATTGAATAAATTAAACGCAAACTTCACGCCTGGTCATAAGGATTAGACCAGGTGTAATGCAGGCCAAAAGTATTAGATCATGGACTTTGCCATGTATCCTGGGTGAAGTGCAATGGTCACTTGCATTATTTGTGGATGTCATTTTCATACTTTTGGACTATAAGTACGAGGTGAAAGTAACAATTCTCACTACTTCGGTGCTCTGTACCCAGAAACATGACCTGAAAGAAAGAGCTCCCTAACATGTTGAAAGAAAAAAACAGTGCAGTGCAATATACAATTGCAAAGTTTCGACAGACCGGACAAACGATCCGGTAGGCCGAGATTGTGAACTCATCGAGATGATTGCACCCTTGCATTATGCAAAAAAGGCGACATAGCAGTGCAAATGATTATCTTCAGTGAAGTTGTATGGGATTAGCGTCTGTCTATTGTGCGATCTCTATTCTAATTCCTTATGTATTGCTGAAAGGCAAGCCCTATTTGCATTGAGAAATGAAACTTTTTCGGGAAAAAACAAAAACAACATCCTAATATTTTTTTAATAGAGGGACAAGAATAACGTTTCCCTTACTCAATTCAGACTCTGATAGGTCGGTCAAAAGCGAGGCCATTTTAGCAGTGTTGATGCTGATGGTAGCGTTGCAGAAAAGATTTTCAGTGTTGTACTGCACAATGCACGCACAACTGCAGGAAAGTGACTTAGAGGCCGTAGACAGTTTAAGCGGGTTACGTCGACAGGCACACCTTGCCCTGTAGCGTGCAGCTTACATAAGATTGCTTCTGGTTTTTGTTGGAGGCCTTTGCATTCGCATTGCACACACAACTAGTAACCGATCTCTACTTCCCAATTTCTGGGCTCCACAATACCAATGCATGTTCTTTGCAAAACATCGAAGGAGGAGTCTTTGTTCTGGTTATGTGTTCCCATTGAGCAACATCAACCTGTATATTGCCTCCCAAAGCAACCTGTCAAATACAGTTACGTGATTATTAACAGGAATATGTATTTAAACAGGATTCATACCAGATTATGTATTCAAATTGCAGCAGTAATGTGCAGACGAAAACTTTAGAATACGGATTGAAGTGCAATTCGGAATATCTAGATCGATATTGGATGATGCAAACTCAATATCTGTTCTTGCACTTTTTCCACATATCTGAAAAGCAGGTCCCATGCTCCAGGTTTGTCCGGGTTTACCCGGTAAATGTCAAATTACTAAAAGCAATTTGCCTATGGAAATTTAGAAGCTGAATATCTAGTTATTTACTTTTTTAACTTGGTTAATATACAGGGTCTTTCAAAATGATATACCCAATTTAATTAATTTGTATTCTATGAGGCATAACTTGGATATGAACCTACTTCATTAGTATTTAGTTTGAAGTTTCAAAGTTTTTTTTACCACTGGTTACAAATGTTCAATGTGTCCCCCCCCCTCTTGGCTGCACAGCAAACATCTAAGCGGTACTCAAGCTCTGACAAACGCGGTCTGCGTGGGCTTTTTCCTTTGCAGAGACATCCAGTATGTTAGAATTCCGTAAACCACTGCCTTATGCTTTTCCTAGTTGGTGGTTTAATTTCAAATTGTTGACAAAATGCTTGCTGCACTGTTATTGCTGACTCACTTCTTGCAAACTCAAGAACACAGAAAACCCTCTGCTGCATAGTCGCCATTTTACAACTAAAGATGACACTAAATGCCTGCATTGACATGCAAGGTTACGGAACGAACTAAACTCGTATCTTCTATGGTCCAATTGATAACTTTAGAATGTAAAATTTGGTGAAATCACAACAGCCTTTTGTTTGCTAAATTTGAATAGTTGGGCTACTGTATTGGGTAAAATGTGTAACGCTGCTAAGATGGATTAGATATGCATTAATTAAAGTTTTCCAAGGTAATTTGTAAATTGTTTCTAGAAAACGTGAGATTTTTAAACATTTGGAATTGTTCAGGTCTATTTCCATTTGAAATGCATTGGTTGCTGACGCACATGTGAACTGATGTGCATCAGCAACTCAACTTGCGCGTCGGCAACGACTTTGAAAGCTAATTCTTTGCGTGATATAGCTTAGATTGACTTTGAAAAAAGAATTTTAACCGCAGATTTGATTTTTAATAAACATTGAACACCAAGGTCACATTTCATGGTGAAATTGAGGTGCGTCAGCAACACACATTTTGAAAATAAATATTGTCTAATTGGTTACGGTAAATAAATTTTGAAATTTTTTATTTTAAATTTCACGGTCTCCCAGACATATTGCCAACAAAAAATGTTAAATGTCATGAAACACAAAATAAATATATATTTAAATGTAGAATTTAACGATTCAAATATGTGCGTCAGCAACATGGAATTCACCTACAATCACTTCGTTCAACAGAGTGAAGAACAACCTGCTTTTTTAATGAACTTGGTGAAAAAGAGGTACAGCCAAGAGTGAAGCGTAAGGCGTTTACACGTTGTGCATTGGGAAAAGAAGAACACAAGGATGTGGCGCCACCTAATGTGTGCTCCTGAAACTAGTATTTGTAACAGTAATTAAGCAATTGTCATCTATTTTTTGATCCCACATATCACAGTGATCATGTGTTGGATCCCATGGATGGCAATAAAAAACTTTACTCGAAAATTGTTTCATGCCAATTGATATCAACATACATAACAAAAATGCATGTGACATGTGCCATGCATATGCAGCAACAGGATATGTGATCGAACCAATATGAAAAATAAAAAAATTGCATATATTTTTTATCTCATATATACAATAAATGCAAAAAAGTTCACAAATTTAATTCTGTTTGGTTTGGCATTCGTATAATATAGCCATATACTGTAAATACACGAATGGCATTTGTGATTTCTACAAGAGGTATGCATTTCAAATGTGTACGTTTATCAGCTAATGCAAAAATATATTCCCGTGATGCTGCAGGCAATTTTTCGAACGGGAAGTGCATCATACACAAAAATTGGAACACAGTTATCCAGAATTACAAAATACGGTACTTAATTTCAGCAAATTCACAATTTTTCTTAGCTCAATAGTAAAATCGTTGCATTTTAAGATGTCTTTTTATACAATTTTGATTTAAGCACAGTCCCATTATTTAGTTTACATCGATAGTACATTTGACAAGTTGGTTGTAATTTGAAATTACATTATTCCACAGCTGCCGTCTCTAAATCTGAGAACGTATGACAAATTCCTTTCTTTCTCTAAAAACATTGTCCCATCATTATAAGTGAATGGGGAATTACTTTTGCACTCATATTCAGAATAATTGTGAAATTTGCCCTGCAATATACGATATCCGAAGGAAATTTTGAATAGGATCACAACTGCTCTAGTATATGCTGAGTTCCATGAAATAGTTTCAAAATTTCGCCATTATTGCTTTCAAATGAGAAGGTGGATGGTGCCCATAATGGACCCCATCTTTGTACAGCAAGTGGTAAATGAATCGGTTAATGTAAATTGTGTGCAGTGTTCTTTTCCGTTCAAATTCCATACATCCGAAACGAAACAATTTAATTGGTTCGAGATTTTTTTAATATCGCCTATAGTTATTGATTCCTGCAATAAAATGTAAATTGTGACAACAAATTTCAGCCAATGTTGGTAATATTCCACTGGCAAAACATCTTGTAAAACAATCGGTGAATAAAATAATAGCCACGATCGGAATTCTGAAGCTTTCCAATATTTTCTATCCTTGACTGTTCTTGGAAGTCTAAAAATTGAACTAGGCGGCTGAATCTTGTGAAGCAATTCATCGAATTGTCCCATAGCTCTCCCAATGTACCAACCATGCTGGTGGTTGCCTGCATCCAGCCACTCAAACAAAAATCTCTGTGTTACTCCAAGTTGTCCACAATGCATATACTCGGGAACAAAGCCACGACCAATATCAAAATTTGGAATGATTGCCAAAAACGTAGGGCCTTTCACACCAGCAACAACTTGTTGTAATTGCACTGGTTCATAAATATAACCTCTCTCTCCCTCAATGCTTATACCTGTCTGCTCGCAAAATGAGCAACCATGACTCCCATTATACTGGTTAATGTTCTGAAGTGGTGCCCGTGCTACTGCATCAACGGAAATAATTGCGGTATGCAGTTTTGAATTCATTACCTGTTTTGTTACAAGGTGATTCCAAGTAAACTCTTCCATTGCAATCTTTTGTAATACTTCGTCTGCAATTGAACTAGGTGTTGCCTTGCTGGCAGTTTTCAGTTATAAAAAACATAATGTAGTAATTATTGCTCCAGCAATATACAGGGTGAGGTAAAAAGTCTGGGCCTCGTGGAATACCCCGAAAAAGGTCGCAGTTGTGGTTTTGCCATTGTATAATAAATTGTGGAGGGGCCATCTGAAAATCATATCGCACGTGGCCATGAGGCCCGGACTTTTTTCTTCACCCTGTATAACTAAAAATGTACTGACATACTATACCTTAATTTTTGCGGGCGGACTTTCTTTTGTACTCTCTTCATCCGATAATATAGGCGCACTTGAGGTGTTTCATTTGAACTAATTGTTGCAAGGGATTTACCCTTTACAATTGTAAATTTCCTCCACAAACCAACAGGATTTTGTGTTGGTCTCTGTGGGTCCAACAGAACCCACCACAAAATGTGTGGGAGTCTGTGTGTCCCACAGAGCATGTCTGTTAGTCCGACACAACCACTGTTGGTCCAACAGGCTGTGGGTCCTACTGGCTGTTGAAACCTGTTTGCAATGCTGAAAATATACATATATTGCACCATATATAATATATTACCAAAGAAGATTCACAGGGTAGTCAAACATCCTTATTATTTCGACTGTGGGTGGACCATGCACATATACTGCCTAAAAGAAATTCACGCTTTTGCGAGTATTTTAATATATATATGTATATTAAAATTGGATTACAAAAAAAAATAATTAAAACGGTTCATGATACTTGATGCAGATCTAAGTTAGTTTTCTCAGATATTCTATTTATATAATTGAGCTATCTTGATCCCCAAAAGGTCCATATACCATATACGCATGAAAAATTCCCTTAATTCTGTATCAAATTAAAATTTGATTTCTATATATTTGTGTATAAATATTACATAGCTAGCAATATTGCATACGTATGAACATGCATTAAATTATAATTTGCATGGTAATATGAATTTAACCGATCGACATGCATGTACAAACCCACCTGGTTTTATACCATAAAATAAGCTGGACTGTCAGCTGGGATAATTGGCAAGCTAGCTGATTTTTAATGTTCGAAATATATATACATTTTAAAGACAGCAATGATTACGGCAAATCTAGAAATCCAATAAATGGTGCACATTGAAACATTAAAATTACTATGTGAATTTCCAGAATCCTGACGCAACAGGAAAAAGAGCAGTCAACAAAATGACGGCAACACCATGCAACGCAAAATAACTAAGCTAAAAATTATTAATCACCCGACAATATAATCGCATGTATTCAGAAACTGCGTAATACATGTACAGATTCTTCTTCAAACTGCGATTTGTATGAACATTCATTGCAAAGCTCAACAATTTTAATGGGAATTAATATATGGAAAAATGTACATTCTGTATATTTTAAACAGTTAATTACTAAGCCAATATGTTTCGAAGTGAACTTGAACAAGGAATATTGCACTAAGCCAGCCAGTGAATGAATAATTTAATTGATTTATCGGCTTACCCCAAAACAAATGGCGCTTTTTAAAAATTATTGTAAATGCACTAGGTGTAATATAATACTTATACATATGCATAGGAATTCAAGCTTGCAAATAGCGTAACCACCTGACAATTAAATGGCAATCAAATCTCCCCACAAACCTTGTAATATTTGTATAGTAATATTATGTACATGCATATGAAATTAACAATGAACATATGACTAGTCACGTTCATATACATTCGGTATTTCGCATACATATTTGTCATTGTCCCCTAAATCTATAAAAACACATACGCAATATTTGTGACCCTTTGATAAAATTTATAGAGTGCTCTGCAGGCGGCGTGTGACATTTATGAATGTGTGGTGGACAATGTAGCACTGGTTCCGTTGGAAGTATTTTTTGGCAGAGTGCCCCAACGCTGGCTTTTCTATCATCATCTAAATAACAAACAAATTTTGTAACACGATAAAATTGGCGATCACTTGTACAGATTACTGTATTGTCCATCTTTTTACCCTTGGCGTAAATTTCGCTGTGGTACATCTCGTTTTGAATCAACATCCTGCTGTACACTTTAACACTGGCAATGTTAGTTGCAGAAGGAAGGAAAGCAATTGTTTCAGAGGAGCTTAGCTGGGATGGACAATTCCCGAAGAGATAGTAGACAGTTTCACCATCATCAATTTGTTGGAAATTGTTAACTAAATCATGCTTGAGCAAGCCATTCAAATGCAATTCCACCCATGCACTAACATTACTGTCACCGAACTTGTTACATGCAAATGTTTTAATTTTTCGTTTAAAGAGATAGCAATTTATAACCTGCAATGGCGCCCCTGTTGCAGCATGCACAAGCTTAAGCAAAGACCCAATGTTACCTTCAAAAACAAATGCTGATCGACTCCAAGCTGGCCCCAGAAGCTTTGAGCTTTTAGCATGGTGCAACAGCTAATGAACATTTGAGGTCATTGCCTCCATTCCATAAATCATTTCTGTTTTAATTACAAATTCCGTGAAAAGGTTGTCAATCTTGTTAATATCCTCATGCAACACGCTATCCTGCAGAGTTAGAAAAGCAGCATGCACAAGCAAAGCCCAGTGATTGATAAATTTGCTATGCAGTAGTCCTGTTAAACAAGGGATACTCTAATATAAAAGCCAATTTCTCTATTCCGTTGCCTTCCAATATTTTCTTTTAGTTATAGGCCGAGGATAACGCGTAATGATGTAGGGTGTCCTAATTTGTTTTAAGCTAAATTTAATTTCGCTGATATTATTTGGAGTTCTTATGTAATATGGCTTTTGCACATTGGAGAGCCACAACTTTGTGATTTGGCGCACTACACCCAAAAGTAAGCAATGCATGTAGTCTGGCGAAAAACTCCGGACTATATCGTAACCTGGAAGATTGATTAGGGGTGATAACCCCCTTTACGCCATTAACGGTAATCCCCTGTTGAAAAGCAAGCTTCATGTTTTTTTTTCCATGGCCTTGGCAGTCCTATCTGGTGCAGGCTCCTCTTCAGTGATGTATCTCACTTGGGAATTTCCTAAATAATATCCAATATTGCATATAGTAATATAGTAATTAAAATGTCAGTAGAATTTTTACTTTAAATGTTACATACCATCTAACGTTACTCCTGGTTGGAGACACCAGCTGCAACCAAAGTAACCGTTGTACTGTGTTGTGTTTTGCATTGCTGCTCTTGCCGGTGAGTCAACACACGCACATACACAGAAAACTTTGCTGCTGTGCACTCTGCCTGATGATCACTGAA
>WWPM01007529.1:0-13376 GCA_023279145.1 Glomeris maerens | reverse complement strand
AGTGCATGCAGCTGTTAAGGCATTGATCGTGTAATGATCATTTCTTCCTTCGATCACTTTTCAATATTTTTTCGTTTTGCATAAGACAATATTTAAACAATAAATATCACAGACACGACTTTGTAATGGCATACGCGGCCAGAAATTCATTCATAATTGTTTTTATTACAGTGTTCTTCCTTCAAAATATGCAGGCAGACTTCAGTATTTTTCGCAATAAAATTCCATATGGGAATAATGTTTTTTTTTTGTATATATTGTTCAAATTGTGAAATACTTAGATTTACGTATATTGCTTACACATTTATTAGGTTTGATGGAAGATAACTTATGTCCTATGAAGAATTTCGCTGTACTTTTATATAATATCGTCTGCACCATTAGAAATATTTCTGTCACTTATTTATTTACCCATCTCGTTTCAGGACTCTGGCCAAGCAACACTTGTCAACCTTCGGATCGATAAGAAAGGTTTCCTGATCAGTTGGACGGACCAAAATAAAGTGAGTACCTATTAATATATTACATGCAACAGAACGATTGGCTTCTCTTGCTGCGAGTTAACTAACTACCTATCAACTTCAGGGTAATTTTCATTTAATTAATTTGTATCTGTTTTACTCTCGTATACAAATTAAACACATGAATATCTGACAGTAGACATATGATTATAATTAGTCGGTTTGATGTTATATATGTATATAACTTGTTTCATCGTCTGAGATATGTATATAGCATCTTTCAAACTCGCAAAAGTTGGGAAAGTCAAGTAGCCTATAAACGAAATTGAAATTTTTTGAAGAATGTTTGTCTTTTATTCTGAAGACAACTGGTCATGTATATGTTTGAAGCACAGGGCAAATTTTAATGTTGGTGAGTGTGTCAGTCTTTAACTTCAGACTTTTATTACAGGACAATGTTTTTTGCCTGCTTTTGCACGAATTTTAAGTTCCTTCACGCGCTTTACTCCTTTTGCCTCAATGAATCAAGGTTGCATTTAATTTGGAGATAAAAGGGTTGAAAAATGGCAACCATAGCTGCAGCAATGGTCGTGCAAGCGTCTATGCATTGTAGAAATGGCTTGTTGTCATGACAACCGATTCAATGATGCTGTGCTGGATTATGACGTCAGAGGCGTCCATGTGGAAAGATGGCGGGGGTTGTCCTAAAGTAAAATCCCTAATGGATATGGGACATATTTGAGCGACAAGATGTCTGTTTGCCTTGCTAACTCCAGGCATTTGTTACATTAATATGCGCTATTTGTCGAAAATTTGCTGATGGTGTCATAGCAAGCTGCCTTAACTGGGTATTAGTGTCGCATTTATGTAGGAACACGTGTGGGCTGCACATATAGTGATGTACTGAACGAAAATAATCTGAAAGTGTTTTCCTGAGAGAACCAATTTCAGATTTTTCTCAAGCATTCTGGCCCATTCAAACCAAACTGTGTAATCCAAAATGGCCACGGCTAGTTGTTTATAGTTGCATTACCACTATACTAGCTCCATTTCTTTTCATATTTTTACCAGTATACTACTTCTGCATTCTTTTGTTCAAATTAAAGTAGTACTGCATAACAAATTTACGTACAAATTTACATGCCATGCGGAACAAACCGAGAATGGACATTATTTTGCACTGGGAAATGGATTTCATTACCGGCCATTGGGCAAATTCATTATTCTTCTGAAATTTTGTGCGTGCCTACATATAATTTGCAAACAATTTTTCGAGCAATATGGAATTTAAAGATGATTTTGAAAAGGTCATGAAATATGACCATGTAGATTGAAGTTTGCAAACATCTCAAAATCAGGAAATTGTGTGAGATTTTCCTGCTCTCATCCCTAGTGAAAGGAGGGAATTTTGCATGTTTGGAATTTGATTGTAAACTTATTCAAAACTTGTAATACTGAAATAGTAATTCATTCCCGCAAGCAATGTTATTTGATTTTTTCACATTGGTAACAATTCAAACTGTTTATATACTAAATTGCAAATATGAATCGTCATGCAAACTTTATTACTGATTGTTAAAATAAGTTTTGATAGCTTTTATATGCTTTTCTTCTTCCATACGAAGAGATTTTGAGTTTATAATAGAAATTAAGCATTTCAAGCTTTCGATAAAATTAGTGTTGTGTTGTAATACACAACTGATTTTGGACTATAGTTTTAAGTTTGTTTATAGCTTCGTGTTTGATGTTAAATGTCCGTTTTGTTCAAATAAACGACAGTGGAGTTGTAGAAATATTGCAGTTGCAGCAGTTGCAACATAAAAATGGCAGTTGAAATTGAGATTGACAGGGGCATCTTTGATTTCATTATTGAATATATATAGTCTGACTTTGCGCAGCTTGCAGTCTCCAATTTTGCCCCCTTATTTCAGATTTTATCCGAAGTTTCATAAAGACAGCTTTGGATTGTCTGGCAGATGGGAACAGGTTGGGAATGTGGGAAATTATACAATTTAGTTCAGTATCGATTTGTGGCCGTGTGATCACGAGATGACTTGTTGCGTGTTTTACTCTTTTGGCCCCTTCCCAAAGCATTGAAATTGCTTTCTTTGACGGTTTTGTTGCAGAATTCTCCCTGAGGATGTCCTAATTGGATTTTTGGACTAGTGCTATTGTCGCAGAATGATCTAAAAGCGCCATCCATCATGGCATGTCCCATGTGTGCGAAATTTCTTGACTTCCATTCACGAATGTGCAAAGAGCTCACTTTTATAACACCATTACTCTACTGTTAAAGATCTATATAATGTGCAAGTTGCTTGGAGAGTCACAGCTAAAGATTGACAGTGTTATGCTCAGATTAATTTCTTAAGAACTGTTAAGGCTGCTCTCAGAATAAATATGAAGCCTTGCAGGTGCTATAAAATTATGGTGGAAATTGGCATAATATGGCGGCAAAGATTAGATCAACTCATGCTAACTAAGCTGCTTTGCTGATCAAACTTGTGGCAATGTACCATGTTTACGACTCCCCGAAAACAACATAATGAAGCGACATGTACATGTTTAATTTAAACAGCTAATTGTGTAAATGTGTCCCACTTCAATCGTTATGAAGTATTTTCAAAACAGTTGAGCTTAGTTTACTTGCAAAAACATCTATTGTAGGTATCCACTAAAAATGGCATTTACAGTATTTAATTGTAAAAAACGCAACTTGTAAAGTCTCAAGATAGAAGCCATATTGAACAGTTGTGTTATTGCACATCACAGATTATTCATGAAAAGTTCCAGAGATGTAACTATGAAACTTTTGTAGCAATTTTATATTTTTTTTTAGAAATGTTGTTGTCAGTATAGTTGTGTAATGGCTCCACTAATATCGCATATGCACATGGTTCAATAACAGAATTTGACTTACAGGCATGTCTGCCATCTGATTCGCCAAAGCGCGCACATAAATACAAAATTTTGTGCTATTATACAGGGTGAGGCATAAGTAACGCCTGTGTGAGATTAACTTGTGAACGGTTACAGATAGGAACTGCGATGTGATGAAGGAAATTGATCAGCAGTACGGGGCAGTTCCGGTACACCAACCGGAAGTGACCTCGGACAAGAGCGTCAAGGTCGGAACATATGCAATTCGGTTGCAAACAGTAAGGGGCAGCAACATACTATGCATGGAATCTAGATGAGCAGCAGAGCCTGCAGTGAAAAGATGAAGGCTTTGCTGTTCATCTAGATTCCCTACAATGCTTGTTGCTGCACCTCCTTACTGTTTGCAAGAGAGATACGTATTTGCTGACATTAACACTCTTGTCCGAGGGCACTTCCGGTTGGTGTACCGGAACTGCCCAGTACCGCTGATCAATTTCCCTTATCACATTGAAGTTCCTATCTATAACTGTTCACAAGTTATTCTCACACAGGCGTTACTTATGCCTCACACTGTATATACTGTACAATCTGTTTCTGAATTTCATTGCAAATCTATGCAGCTATGATTAAATTCTTTCAGAATTCCGAAATTAGTGAAAACCTGAGTTTCTGGAATATGTTTAAAATTGAAAAACTTATTTAAATGTGTGGATCTGAATTTGAAATATTTAATTTACTTGATTTTAATAATGCAATGATGAAGCACTGTTGGCAAATATATGTGAATTGCAATTCTCCTAGTTTGGCGAGAGAGAAGGATATTGAATTTGAAGTTTACTGTTTTAATTGTGTTTCCTATCAAGTGATTCTGATTGTGCATCAGCTTCGTCTTGGGTCAAGTTTAATTGTGATTATTGCTTATTCTAAAAGTTCCGTTATAAATTTAATCTCGCTTTTCTTTTTGGTTTGGTTTTTCAAGGCCAGTGTAATGAGGTTCTGGTGAAAGATTGTCACAATTCTGAGACATTCATTCACTTCCTCTCATGCAGTTACAACGAAATTTGTGTTGACATTGGGTATAACAAGAAAAGATTTTCTCATTTCTAAGAGAAGAATTGCTTGTAAAAGTATTATATGACGTTCTGAACAGAGCACATGTTTCTCCAATATTTCTTTGAAAAAATAATGTCATAGTCTATTCTTTTGAATATGATTCTGTTGTGGTGCCTCACATTGGTCAACATGTTTGTCACATTTGTTGCTGCAAAAATGTGTTTGTATCAGGAACTAACAGTTTGCAGGAAAACTAACGCAAATACATATTTTAATTTGAGTGAATTGACGATAAAAAACAATACATGACTACAGTTCGTCGGAAAGTTTGTAGTAGTTTGTAATTTCGGATATTTAATACAGTTATCAATCAAAGAACAAAAAACTGGTGTCCAGTAAGTCTGAAGAAGTTATAAATAAAACCCATTTCAAAAACATGGTTTGCATTGACAATATTAATTTATGAAGCAAGGCATCAGGAGTATTGTCACAGCAGTCTTAAATTGTGGTTTGCAGTTTATTCGTATTTTCTGCCCCCAAAGATTATAGGATTCAAGTCAGAGCTTCCCGCTGGCCACTTCATAACACGCAAGTTGTTTTGATGCAACCACACCTTTGTAGAATTTGAGTTGTGTATGGGTGCATCATCTTGTTGAAAAATCCATTGTGGTCCTGAAATTCTTGATCCCGCTGAAAGTAGATATTCATGGAGGGTTGCCTTTTTTTCTGTTGGTTTTTGTAGATCAGGTGGGAATAATAAAAATAACGGATTCATATAATTTCTACAGACTTTTTGGGTACCTGTTTTAATATTGCTTTTTTCATTGATAACTGAAATAAATATGTTCGAAGTGTAATTCAAAAATTGGGCGTATATAATTTGAATATCATTTCCTACTGCATTAAATTGGCAAAATTATTGTGACAATACAAGTCAGGGTGTCCAGTGGTCGGGAAAACCGGGAATTGGTCGGGAATTAGGCTGGATCGGGAAATAACCGGGAATTGGTCGGGAATTTGCGGTCTATCCGGGAAAATTAAAAAAAACAAATCGAGTGACCGCCTCAAGTGCTTTTCCCCTCTCCCCATAAGGTCACTTGAAGAAACTTTATGCACATACAAACTAAACACATCTTTGTATTTTAATGTACAGTCCTCCCTCGTTAATCCGGCAGATATGGGGCCAGAGCACCGCCGGATTATCGAAAACGCGGGATTAACGGAAATTAACTAATAACGGCGAATTTCAACTGCAGAAACTACGTTTTATTGTTCACATAGCATATAGGGCATATATGATACAATTTTTTATTGAACGTTGAAGGTAAACAAGCTGAAACAGTACAAATTAAGAACAAATTTGCTTGTTTTGTAACAATACACCAGAAAATATATGCTGCAGATTTTCTACAGATAATTTTATACATACTTTTGGACGCACTCTATTTTTATAAAAATAGACTGTATTTGTCATTACAAGTCATTGATTGGCCAATTTCGCTTTTATGCTAAGTCGATAAATAGCAGGAGCCAATAGGGCTTCGTAAAGTACCCTGATATTTACACTGTGCATTGATTCAATGTATGAAAAAATAAAAAGTTTACAAGAACGAAGTCGTTTTTAAAATGTTATACAAGAAGCCCTTTGAGCATTTAAAGATAGCTACCTTGGCCAAACCCATGATGTCATTTAATTTGGTCTAGGCTACGATTAATCACGTGGTTTATGATTTGTTATTAGGAAATGGTTAATGAAATAGGAAGAAATTCATAGACCATGTTGCGTCATTCCACTTGAAATTACCTAAGTGGGTCGCGCGACCATCTCATTGTTTTTTTTTTATAAAATCCTGAGAGTTAGCACCACTACTGAGTAGATTAAAACCATTTTTATCTATGTTTTATCTGCTGCCGTTTTGAGAGCTTAAATGATTAATTTGTTGTTTTTGGTTTGCATACATTTTTTTTCGCAATATTGAATCCTCATAACTCAAAAGCTATTCAGAAACACAAAATGAAAACTGAACTGAACTGATGAATGTACGCGAGCAATTTCAGATTTTTCACGGTACACCCTTTTTATGCTTTTTATTAATCTTGAATAAGGTCACATTTCCACATTTGCAAAGTTTAGCGCTATAAAAAATTAAAGAGAACTTCAAAACATAAGCCTTTTAAATACGAAATGAATCCTATCTCAATGTAGTTTGCCAGAGAAAAAATTCAGCGTGGGATCTAAAGCCCTAACTTAGTTGGGGCCTCCTGAACATGATGACTTGGCATTGTGATTTCGTCAAGTTTAAGGCTATTTTAGTAAGGTTTGACTGAAAGCTATCCAAAACTTGAATACATAATCTGAAAGCTTGGGATTTCTTCTTTCAGGTTATAATTAGTTTGGTTTGTTATCTGTAATATTAAAATTGTTATAGAGATTTCCGTACGTGACCCCATGGAGGCGCAGTTTTTCACACGTGGCAGAGAATACGGATGGGCCTAGAACTGAAATGGCAACAGATACAAAATAAACAAAAATTGTTTTATCTACTCAGTAGTAGTACTAACACTCGTGATTTTATAAAAAGAAAACAATGAGATGGTCGCGCAAACCACTTTAGTGATTTCTCATGGAATGGCCCTGTTTGAAGTACTAAAACCTGGCTAAAACCTATATATTTGATGTACAGCAACTCATTTTTGTATAGGTGTTGCCATTCGGCCACACTCGGTCTAGCCAATCAGTCCAATAAGAGTAGGTCAACTGTTGTATTAATCATTGCTCAAAAATTAGCTCCCAAAAAACCAATCTTGACAAGGACTTGCTTGCAGATTTGTGTCCTGATCATTGCTGTATATTTTTTGAATGAAAAATCGAAATAAATCCCTGTCAATTTTCATTTAAAAACACAAATGAATGCGGCCTTCCTTGCTATAAAATAAAGATTAATCTTGGTTATTGTCAAACTAAATGTGTACGTATGCCTTTTTCCAATATCCAATATTAACGTCATAACTTGAAAAATCCTTGATATCTTAATTGAAAGCAGTTATTGATAACCATATATTACATAGACACAATTTTAAACTAAAATTATATTAAGAATCATAGCAGGTACAACATGAAAAATGCATTGTGGGAAATGGGACGAACGTCAGCCAATTATCCAGTTGGCAAGAACTTTTGAGTGCATGTTACTTTTTCACACTTTGCTGCTCTGAATTTAATACTGCGGAACAACAATGTCTGGTTGTGCTTACTGTTGTTGTTCAAGCACATTACGTAGACTAATGCATTTTTTATGGGCAACCTTGAAGATAAAAATACTAGTGAAAGCGTGTTGAAAAGCTGATTTGACTGATACCCAAAATAACGGAAATTTAGTTCTAAAGTCACATAAGGACAAATGTATTGTACAGAATGCCGTGGTGCCTAATTTGAAGCGATTACGCACCGAAATTAGTATTAATACGATTTTCAATGATAAAGAAAATTGAATGTATTATAATTGACGCATACAAAGATTTTTTCATAGAAATTCAGTCATTTTTACTTGCATAAAAATATTTATTTAGCAGTCGAATTTTAAAATGCCATAAATAAAATGAATGGATTTTAAGAATTTTTCCAAGCAAAATATATTTCATTGCTTTATTGATCTACCGTTATCAATTATTGATATGGTACTTAGGTGGCTGTTTTATTGTTGCTGTGAGACAAGGAAATTTGCTGATTCATTTAATGCAAGTGGATATTTTGTTTAAAAATACTTAGCTGTAGTATATAGTCTATAGTCTATATTATTGTTATCTCTGGAGAGAATTTTGTTGGCTTCTAGAGAGCTTTTGAAAGTTACCGAGTGGCACTATATGGTCGGAAATATTGTATACATCTACTTGAAATCCCGATTAGTATCTCGAAATGCTTTCGGATTCTTTGAATCATATGCAGAATTATAAACAAGGTTTGATTGTGAGAGACATCACACAATGATTAGCCGTGTTTCAATGTGTATGCACATTTAGTTGTACCCTATGTATATACAGTATATTCTGTGACAAATTTCATCAGCGGCCACATAGTTATAGCTAATTTCAATGTGGGATATATAGGAATTCCACTGAAACACCCTGTAGTACTATATTTTAGCAATTCTTTTGAAATTTGCTATTCCTGTGCAATTATTATTGTATACTGCAAGCATACTATATCTCTATTAAAGCTTAAGGCTCGTTATTGGTTCCCACCAGCCTTGGCCAATGTTTTCACAACTAGTGTTATGCTTTCTGGCAGAACATCATATAATGTGTTTATTTTGTGGTTTTATTTACAAAAGTATTAGTCGCATTTAGTGAATCTGTCCTTGCATCTGAGGCTGCAAAACAAGTAAAACATATAGTAGCAATACTGGATTACAAATCAATAATTCTAAAAATAGATGAAACTATATATCTGGCGTTGATACATGTTTATAATTTGTGATATTCTAAGTGCTGTCATCATTGTTCACTTAATACTGACATCAAATGCAAGAAAATAGTGAGTTCATTCCTGTTCATTCTGATAAATTTATTTAATCGGAAAGCTTTTTGCGT
Source organism: Glomeris maerens (assembly GCA_023279145.1). NCBI lineage: Eukaryota > Metazoa > Arthropoda > Diplopoda > Glomerida > Glomeridae > Glomeris > Glomeris maerens. Next base: position 4,392 of record WWPM01007529.1, on the reverse strand, counting down.
ATCAATTCAATATTGGGGGATTGCACAATTGGAAAATAGTAAATGGTGTTTTCGATAGACTGTATAGTTTACATATACTATGTACACGCAGTCAGGAAATTTTTTAAGTTTGCGAAATATATTAACATTTGCATGAAGATCATCTGAAATTATAACTGCATGGTGATTATCGCTGCTATTTGAGTTAGGCGCTTATTGGATCAAAATATAGTTCAAATTATTGGTTATATAGGTGGAAAATCGATGAGTGGACGTTGCTGAGCATCTCTTGCTTTTGTAATAATGGATGACGTCGCCTCGCTATGTCAATAAATACCGGAATGGTGTGGATCCATCTTTCCGGTATATTTCTGTGCCGGAATTCATTTCCGTTTGCCATATATTTACTATACTACTGCCTTGTTGCAACGTGCGCACATAGTGGAAAAAATTGTGGTAACTATACAAAATATTAATGAATCTATGTCCTTGAGCATCAAACTCTCAGTACAGATTCCTCTATGGCACTTCCGGTTTTATCGGAAAATAAATAACAAAAACTGCTTTTCGATCACTTCACATACCCGGGGAAGGGGCTTTGGATGCACATTGACTCTGAGTTCATTGCAAAATGCCTAGAAACCTTGCCGATTTCAGGTGTCTTGGTTTTCAATTAAATTTCTGTATGTGGCAGAAAGTGGAAATAAATAATTATTTTTTCTAAAATATTCTGACCGTGGCTGTAGACTCTAATGAAAGTTTCTTTATAATTTTACTACTGAGATTCGGTACACTAGTTTGCATTTAAGCTGCGTAATTTGATGTGACCGATATAAAATCCCCAATGAGCTGTCATTTTATGTTTATTTTGCATCCTAGTGAGTGTGTGCTGATTAGTATCTTAGGTGCATGCATTAACAAAGTTTAAATATGAGTATATGCACTTTTAGGTCTGCATTTCACTGCATTCGATAATGTCATGAATGTTGTAAGGTTAGGCAATATCAAGTCTATAAATTTCACAGTTACACGTATAAAAGTCACCACTCAGTAGAATTTGTTTCATGTAGACACTCTAAAAGTGTGAATTTAAACCAAACAAAATGTGCATATAAATACTCAGCCTACTCAATTTTACTGCAGTAGGTTTTTGTAAATGCCAAAGAAATACCAGCAAAGGCTTGACTGGAAAATGCTTCTTGTCCAACCGCAATTTAAATGCGGGAACCACAACTTGTTATTGCATAGTGGGATGCTGCAGTTACCATGGTGATCTTCCGTTTGATGAAATCTGAAAATTTTAGGCAAAATCAGCAAATATGTTTTTTTACTTAGTTACACGGCATCGACATCCATGTTTTTCTTGTACAGTACATACCTCCAAAGGGACAATTTTTAGTATTCGAAGCGAATTATATCAGGGGTGTTACGGATGTGAAAAAATGTGAAAAATGTGAAAATTTAGACTTTTGAAATTTTAATGTGAAAAATGTGAAAAATGGTTGACTTATTGTGAAATTTGTGAAAATCATCTTTAATAGTTTCAAAACCTGTCTGGCCCCAGCCAAGGCTGGGGCGATATCATGACCTATGCCCCTGTAAGGTATATTTAAACATCTCCAAAGCGAGATGAACCACAGGCGTGGTATTTCAGTTCTTTGCTCCACCTCTTTCAGATAAATAAACCAATTAAAGACAATTGCATATATGAGCATGCTATTTCCTGGACCCTGAATTCGTACAAAACCCCTCTCTAAACTAATGAATACTTATAGTTTTGCTGATTGAATCACTAAACACCGATAACAACTAGCTGATTCTCCCAGTATATGTGATTTGCATTTTTACATCAATTTTTAGTAATGGGTTTTAATTCCTCATTTTATTTTTGGGGTGTGAAAATTGTGAAAAAAATTTTGTGTTAGGGTGCGAAAATTGTGAAAACTTTGCATGTTTGGGGTGCGAAAAATGTGAAAATATGAAAATTTTGTGTTGCGAAAAATTGTGAAAAAATAAGTACCCCCCTGTACCACCCCTGTATATTGAAAATATTAAGTTGTGTATCTGCGAAGACAATTAGTATAATCTACAGGTGTTTCTATATAGTTATCGTTTCTGGGGACAAACCTGTGTTATTTCAAGCTACACCAGTAGCATCCATTGATATCATATACTAATATCAGGGTGGCCACAGACAGGGAAAACATGGAAAACAGGGAAAAGTCAGGGAATTTAAAGTGGTCAGGGAAAACAGGGAAATGTCAGGGAATTTTGAAGGCAGTCAGGGAAATTTTTGAAATACTACAGTTAAAACTCATTATAACACGTGCCCTGATAAAATTAGTTTTAAAAGTGAGTGCTAGGTTGGTAGTTCCTTTTAAGCGTTAAATACCAAATAACAAATTTTTATAAGATAAAACAACTGAAAAAGTTTGATATATTGTCTCAATATTATGCATTTAGAAAACTCAGTAACTGTTGCCAATGTACAGAACCGGTTACCCTAAAGCTAATTTGTATTGTTCACAGCCACCAAAGTCAATAACTTAATTTGACTAAATCGAAGATCGTTAATACAATGCTAATTTACAGAGGGATTTTGTGTTTTATTACAATATGATTTGATGTGAAAAATTATTAATAGAAGAAATGTTCCGAGTTTTGCTGTACTATTTGTGCTGTATTTTAAAGAATTTAAGGCGCGTTTGCAGTGCTATTGAACACATTTTAGCAGCTGTATAAAAATTGCGAAATGTAACCAGCAAATATAGGAAGCAAATTATCAAAATAAAGATTTTTATTTTTTCAACTAATGAAACATAAACAGGCAGGGAAAACTGAAAAATGGTCAGGGAATACAGGGAAAAGTCAGGGAATTTCATATGCCAATTTCTGTGGCCACCTTGAATATAGAAATGCAGTGTCGATAATATAGATCTATATAATCTAGCTAGCAGTCAGTGGCATTGGATGTGCTCATGACAGTAATGGATTACATGGCTACCTTCGAAAATCTAGACGTCAACTCTTATACTTTTCTGTCGATCGAAATCCCAAAATATAATCGCATTCGTGCTATTGGCAAGTAAAATATATCTTGCTGAATTGGAAATATGCTGGGGAAGTCAATAAATCGAAAGTTGATGTCATTTTTTTCATGCGTTGTGGAAGTATAAATATAATAACATTATAATCTCAAGAAATAAACGGAATAAAACCAAAGCCTCCACCGTCTCATGCGTTGAGTATGTAATACATACTGACTTTCTACAACAAGTTTACCACATTTTTATTTTTCATGCCGTTGACGTAATGATATAGCGTGAAATTAATATTTATAGTTAACTTCATGTAGAATTGAAACATGTTGCATTCAATCTCAAAACCAAAATAATGATTTTAGGGATTCTTATTATGACCGTGTCACATGATCAAAGTATCATAATCATACATTACCTGCCAAATCTACATATAATAAGCATGAAGAAATTAGATTTTGATTTAAACAATTGCCGCATGCAGCTATTATAAAACTGGATTTAGTTGTATTCAATATTATAATAACATTTTCGTAATTAATATCCGATTTGCAAATTAACGTTCTTTGTGAAGTATGAATGCATCCGATTTCCTTACAATTACATCAATTTATGCTAAATAAATGCGTGCTGTAGGCAATTATAAGTTATTGTAATCACAAAGGTTAAATTAGTCAGGAAGTAATTATGCAAAATATGCAGACTTCATGTTTGCCAAGAAAGCTAGGCTGTAAGTTCATTAAATACTTATAGCTCTAAAGATAATTATACCAGTAGTGTGTAAATTCAATTGAAGCATTATTCATATTTATAAGAATTTCTATTGTAACTGTTGCGGAGAATGGTGTTTCCCCTAAGGAATTAGCTCAGTGCTAATTGAATTATAAATTCGCATAATTATTTGCTTGATTGGCAGCATACATCTCTGTGGGGGATTTCCTTGGTCATAATTTTTTTGGGTATTCATTTTTGTTGTGACATTTCTAGCACTTTCTCTTTGTATATGTGTAATTGTGTAAAAGTTGGTGTATTTGCATAATTTATCATGTTGAAACAACAACAGTGCAATGTAATTAAATATAATTAGCATATTATTTGGTTTTTTATACGTTTAAATATTTAAGTTGTAGTCTGAAATTGCACACATTATTTTCGTGGACGTAGTTAGTTTCGTGCTGCTCTAAATTTGTAGTATGCAGCATTTATAAATTCAACGTAATTGTTAAACAGTATTAGTGTGTTTCTATGTGCAAATATATTAATTTTTGTTCCTCTTGTTTCTAGGAAACAGAATATCTTGAAATATCATCTATTCGAGATACTAGAACTGGGAGATATGCAAGAACACCAAAGGTATGCTTCATTTCCGAAATTT
>WWPM01007502.1:0-13459 GCA_023279145.1 Glomeris maerens | reverse complement strand
AAGCCTCGAAGTGTCAACGGCCCACCAAGGAAAAATCTGTCTGCAATGTTAAACGATTTTTCTGATCTGTGCTGAAGAGTTCCAGCAACGATTCCACCTTGAAGTACCTAATTGATAGGAAAATGACAGCATATTAGTAAATCAAGAAATTCGTCACAATTAATTTTCTTACGCACAAACATTTGCAAATTTTTGTAAAATTAAATACAGGCAGACCTCGCGAAGTCGAACTTCCTCAAGACGAAAACCTTCCTTTGTCGAATAACTCGTTAATCCCGGGACCAAGTTCTCACAAGACCAATGCATTTTAAATCTTAACTCGGAGACTTTTTGGCGCTAACATCCGTTAGCCGAATTTTAAAAGGCTTTTGGGGCTACATTTCAGAACACATATTACGAAAAATCAGGAAAACGGATGCAAATTCTTCTAAATTCATTCCACAAGGATTTAAGCGACTGCGGTTAGGGCGTCTATTTTGAGTCCAAAAATAAGGGAATTCGCGCCTCTTCGGTGCCCTGGCTATTGAGTCATAACCAACCGAGTGGCATCTGGCATTCCCAAATTGTATGATATAAAACGACCATGTGTGCTTAGTAAACGGTGTGTACACAATAATTAAACCGGAAAAACATTGCCCTTGATTAACCTTCGCCTATTAGGCCATGTATCCTAACTCGAAAACTGTAAACACAATTAAATAATTACACAGAACTTGCATTAACTTTCCATTAATGTGGAATCGGAGATACATAAATTTGTATCAATGAAAACGATACACAAAAAGCAAACACCATAACTTGATAAATTGTAAATTCGATTAAAAAATAGATAAAATATTTTACACTATCAAATGGCAGCGGTAGATTGGTTTGTAGCTCCAGTTCATGTTTCAGAAACCCAATATCTCCCCCAATTCCAGCCAATTCCTGTGCAAAATACATTAGAATATTAATTGTTACAATCTAGATGATGGTGGTTTTATTTCAAGCGACATACACAGCAATCCATGGTAAATTTTATATGTACCCTGTGCACAATATTGAAGTATTTCCATAAACATTGAAATTATTTTTGGAATGTGAATTGTGACAAATTTTCCAGAAATTAGATATTGCTCAACGTATACCCTACTGCAAAATTTGCTAAACAGAAGCTTTTTCGAGTACAACTTTGCAATTGTTGCACATATAAAAAATTCGTAAAATTTAATTGAATACAATTGGATTTTGCACCTCTAAGCATCTTTTCTCAGATTTGTCATAGTGTCCTTTGGAATGTGTGTATGTGGCACATTTTCCGTTTAGCAGGAATGGATTTACCAATGTTTGTAATAGTAATTAAAACAAAGCAGCCTATTTTTGTAACTGAAAATTTTATAAGGATTGTTATAAATTCTTTTGAAAGTTGAAACAATATAATTTATTAATTTTTTAAAACAAGGACAAGTAATACAGAGTTTTATTTAATCATATTTTCAATTTCAATATACTAATGCTGTATAAATCCATGCAATTAATTTCCAAGTTTTACCTGGCTGTTGGGTACCCTGGTCTAGATTATTTATAACAGCAAAGGAAGATTGTAACCTTACTTGAACCAGTCTGAACAAAATTCCTCTCGTGGGAAGTATACTTGCATCTCGTTGATCAACAGTCAGAACATGCTAGATGCCAAAGAATGAAAATAGTGAAAAGTACATGTTATGTGAAGATAATCATCATTATTTATACCTTGACAGACGACTTTAAAGAATGGCCCATCTCTTCTCTCACTGAAAATGAGCTAGTGTTCGTACCACTGAGTGCAGAAAGTTCCCGCCAAACACCTTCCCATCTCAAATTATGTCGAACATGTGGTGCAGATTCAAACTAATCAATCACACTCCAATTATTACAATAATACCAGCAAATTACATTCGAGCTGTGCCAGCTGTACTCACAGAAGTTTCTGCGAGGATACCTCGGTCAGTTTCTTTAAATCCGCTCCACAATATTTCTCCAGCTTGTTGAAAAATTGCCCAAGTCAAGCTGAAATGTTAGAAAATGAATATGAAAAAAGCATTCAGACCACTAATCAAAACATACCTAATGGCTTACCTAGCATTCGCAGCATTTATAAAATAAAGTGGTTTGGTCAAAGTGACATTAAATCCCGTTGTGTTTTTAGTGCCATACGCGTATTCTGACTGAATCCTTTCTCCTCTACCTAAACAATTTGGCAATCGAGCACCCAACACCTTATTGAAGTAATATTATTGGGGAAAAATTAATAATTTCAAAAGTGGTATGAATGAATACATGATTGCACTTATACTTGTACTTACTAAACTGCCTTCATTGTTTCCAACAAGGGTGTTAATTCCTCCAACAATTCTTTTCAATTCTCTTACTGAAAATGTCACCTCGAGACCATCTGAGCTGCTATTTTGTCCTATTTATTTCAACCCAATATGTTATAAGGATAGCATGTTCATAACTAATTCCAAGTTCAGCACCTTTATTGTTACCTTTGCTGGTATCAATGAAGATATTTACATTTTTAAATGCCCCCAAGGATTCCAATTTTACACGGGCTTCATGAGCTTTCATGATAACCTGCAACAAATAAAAAACCCATACATGTTCATTTAAAAATTGATACATTACATACATTTTACGGGGGGGGGTTCCCTTTATTTTCAAAGACCTGCTCGAAATCCCGTGCTTCAAATAAACCGCGCACACTATGCATGATGACATCGTCTTTTGTTCTACCAACACCAGAAACATGGATTTTCTGAACAGTGGCCTGCGTCCAAATTTAATATTGATTCATAATTTAGTATACAATTTCCTTATATTGACTTTTTATCTATAGGAGACATACTTTTAATCCAGAGACATCTATCTTTTCTTTTCCAGGTGAATCTTTAACAGCATCGGCGCTCTGAAATGTATTCAACATTGATATTTAGATTTTTAAGTCCCATACATGCAGGTTAAAAATTCATTAATTTGAATATTATCACGATACAGAAATAAATGAGAAATGTGGCTTGATTTAAAACATGAATTATAATGTATACCTTCGCTTGAACGGTTCCCATAGTGCCTTTTGCGATGAAAACTGTTTTGCGTTATGAATTTGTCTATCTTAACACGAAAACTCAATACAATCTTGCTGGGATCGTCCGTAGCAAATGCGGAAGAAACAGCATGGTCAATTTTAGACTACACCGCAGAGACCGACCTCGACTACCAATTGCTACCGTGGCGCCATCTGTCCGATGTTTTGTGAACAATGCCAGCCGGATCGCTGTTGAAACAGGGAGTGGAAGTCGGACCACGGGTCACCCTGCCGGTTTGCGGTTCAGTAGGGTGACGCTTCCCCTTATTGACGTCATAGCTCGTCAACGCAGGTCCGCTGGTCACGTCATATTAGCGCCATCTTCGGGTTTCGTGGCGCATCTCCATTATCGCCGTTTTCAACCGCGGGTTTCCAGTTTTTCTGAATGGGATTTCAAGCTTAAAGGTACATTCCATGACGTTTGGATTCGATAAGTTATGTGAGATAATTTGCTATCAAAAACACTTCAGTGGCCAGAGTAGTTCAATTTCGAAAATTATCTGACAATGGAGCGGGAGAAACACGAAGATGGCGGCGAAATTCAAATTGGCTGCCTGGAAGCGTTATTTTAAATGCGAGGCTACCCAACCAGTGGCGCGGCTCCTATCGCATTTTTGAATGGAGTTGCCTTCAAGGATTCAACAGAATGGAAACACACATGACAAGTACTCAGCAGGTTGGGGGTATCTTACGATGTGCCCATAGGTGACCTTGGAAGGTGCTATCAAAGTCATTGGAATATTAACTTTGTTGTTTTTGAAGTTTGGCCGATATGAATTAGATAAGTGTGAAGTGCCATGTTGTGAACACTTTGCAACAAACAGAATGAAAATCGGACAACTAATGTAAAAGTTGCAAGGAAAAAATGGGGATAAGCAGCTGACAAAAGCTTTCCAGCTATACTAGTGTCGCCTCCAAGTTAGCAGTACAAGGGGAGAAGAGGGGGAGGATCACGTGAACATGGTTCAATGGGGAGTTGGGTGACGTTTTCTGGTGTAGTCTGGATTGGAAGTGCTGTATTAGTTATTCGTCGCCACGCCCAAAAACGTCACCCAACAACTCTTATTGGGCCATATTCATGTGATTCTCCCCTCTCTTCTTCCCTCCACCCGTATGCTGCAAACTTGAAGGCGACACTAATATATGAGGGGCAGTCAAATGAAAACTGAACACCCATCACACAACACATCCCTCATGAAAGTTGGCAATACTGTTGTTATGTATTGACAGCGCCATCTGTAGGGTACAAGGAAAGCATAGCAAAAATGCACAGGTCCTCATGGTTTTTTCGCTATTGCTGAGGAGGTGAAAGTAGGAAAAAGTGTGTTCGTCCAGCATTCAAAATGAATGCAAGCAAAGAAGAGCAGAGAGGTGTTGTTCGTTTCTTGGTGGCTGAGGGTGCCGGAACTCGTGAAATTCATCATCGGATGTCTGCAGTGTATAGCGAACACTGCATGTCCCTGACAAGTGTGCAGGTGTGGCAGAAGAGATTCAGCGAAGGACGCACATCGCTGCAAGATAATTCGCGCCCGGGACAGGCCCATCGAGTCATTACGCCTGATGTGATTGCGCGGATTGACGGTCTGATCCAGGAAAACCGAAGAATCACCGAAAAAGAAATTCGTGTTCAGATCGGCATTAGCCATGGCTCCGTGCATGCCATTGTCAAAAATTACCTGAAGTTCCGCAAAATTTGCGCGCAGTAGGTTCCACATCAACTGGTGGAGGAACAAATGATTAACAGAATGACTGCCTGTCTGCGTCATCTGCAGCGGTACTACAAAAAAGAGTATGCGTTTCTGTCCCCATACTGCCAATCTGGTGCGGGATAAGCTACAGAAATTTGGCTGGGAAGCACTGCAATATCCTCCGTACAGCCCAGATCTTTCCCCTTGTGACTTCCACATTTTTGGCGACCTGAAGAAAGTCCTTCGTGGACGTCGGTTTCATTCGGACGAGGAAGTGCAAGAATGGGTGAGGTTGTGGATCCGTCAGCAATCTACCTCTTTCTACAAGTCTAGAATTGATCATCTCGTTTCCCAGCGAGATAAATGCATTAACTCCCCTGGCCATTACTTTTGAATAAAACAATTTCCATTGCCACTTTGCAGCGGGTGTTCGGTTTTCATTTGACTGCCCCTCAAAAGAAAGCTAAGAGATTCAGATCTAGTGCAATAGGATCTGCCCTTCCTACACACATGTAATGCTCTCAATGAAATTTCATGACGTGTGGCGACTGAAATGTGTGGAGCACCATCGTGCGTGTATGTACATGCTCAACCTGGTTGCCAGAGGAACATGTTCAAGCAATTGGAGACGGGTGTTGACAAGGAAGTCAACTGTATATGTTGCCCGTCAGATGTCGTGGTAACAAATGTGGTCCTACCAGCTGCTGCTGATGGCGTCCTGTGATATGGATTTATGCGGATTAAAAATGTCCCTTTGATGTCGGTTGTGAAAGTTTGATTCCATCTCGCCTAAAGTTTTCCTCATCTGTGAACAAAACTGATGACACAAAGTTTGGGTGAAACATTTGTTGATAAATCCACTGGCAAAACTGTTATTGTGGTGTGTAATCGGCAAAGGAAAGTTCCTGAACTCTTTTAAAATGATATGGGAAAAACCATGTCAGCCTGTCTCAGTGCCAACATAGAAAATGCAAACATCGCACCTGTTCATGATATGCGTACCTTGCCAGAACACTACAGTGTAATTGCAGCACCTTGTAGATTAACACTTAGGCTCCTGTCTTAAAAATGCAATGCAGGTACTTCTCACAAAGTCAACATCACTAACATCAGTGCTGTCTAATCCATGCGTCTCATATTACAATTAGTAAAAAGGTATGAATCACTGTCTGCTTTGCATAAGTCGTCAATGTCACAATGACAAAGATCATGGTGTTTGAAAGTACATATGATTTTGGTCATATAAGCAGTTACTTTTTCAAATTGGAGAGCGTGAATTATGGTTGCTACTTAAAAACCTAAGCGTTTGGGGACTTGTTTTTTTTAGGAACTTTGTCTTGTTTTTATGCAAATTTATCGACCTACAGGGTAATTCAAAATGATGGATACAATTTCAGCATTGTATTTTAATTCTGTTTGTTACATTTGAAAGAGGGTGTTGTAAAGTTTTGAGTACTGAATGAATCCTGAATAAATCTCTATCTCAACGATGGATAGGTTGCATGGAGAATGAAGACTTCGCATTTCAGTTCTGGCCACAGAGGTCTCCAGATCTCACACCATGCGATTTTTTCTTGTAGGGGTTTGTGAAAGATGCAATTTACGTGTACCACATCTTCCCATGAATTTTTATGACCTAAGAAACCGCATCGCTATGGTGAACTCAGTGAATTCAGCTACCGTCTAGATGTTATCCGTGCAGCTGAAGGGGTAGATATAACATCTGTAAACTTCCATGTAGGTATGTATAAGGGTCGGTCAAATGAAAAAGAGACAAACTATATGTAAACAGATAACGAGCATGGCACAGGAATTGGTAACACTAGTAGGTGTGCATAGAAGTGCCTTCTATTAGGAATCAGGAGCGCTGGTTACGAGTTGAGTGTAGCCCACCCAACTGCCAAGCACCTGCAGCACATTAAATCCCACCAGACCATAGCAGAGGTTTAAGCGTTTGAAACGTCATCATTTCCCCCAGAAATTCAATCAGAATGTATTCTACAGGTTCTTAACATCATCTTTGACTGAGAAGATGGAAGGTATCCCACCTTGTAAGAGGCATGGTGTCCAGCAGTTTCTTTGCTTTTTTGCATTCTATGTATAATGTTAATATATTTTGCGACTACGGAAACAAAAAGAAACACGTGGTGTTATTAGATTGCTGGCTTGGAGTTTTCCCCAAAATCTTGACCTCCAGGAGATGCGCTGCTCGATGCCAACCACCAGTAAAATCTAAATTTAACTTGCTTACGTCTTACCTATTGACTTCACCGTAAGATTTCATTATTATTTTCTCCATGCAGCCCTTCTTCTAGACCAAGCTGTCATCATCGGTGAAAATGCGTCTCAAGGAAGTGCGACGGCATCAAAGTGGCTTCTGGTACTCTTTAAGGTGGGCACACACGATCGATCCAAACCGCACTGCGCCGCGCCGCACCACTCCGTTTTTGGCCCAGCCATTTTTGTGTACCATATACGACAGCGCCGTGACGCTCCATTTTTCTGGCCAATCACATGTATGCTACGCCACGCCTCCTCATTTTTGCCCAATCCGACGCTTGCTACACCACGCCTCCCCCACGCTACGTGCCCACTCCGTCTAGGTTGCGCGAGATTCCCATGGATTCTGCCCCCGCTCCGTGCCGAGTTTCCCCATTCACGCATCGGGCCGCACCAGCGCGAAACGGCGCGGCTCGACGAATATTCAACCGGTTGAATATTCTACTGGCCGCTCGCGCCACTCCAAGCGCGTCGGGTTTCCCCATTCACGATCGCTTTTTGGCGCGGCGTCAGGCCGTTTGGCGGGTTAGAGCGATCGTGTGTGCCCACCTGTTTCTTCATAACTCCATCGTTTCTTCTTCGATTTTCAATCTGTTTGATGCTTTGTGCTCACACAAGAATGCTTGCTGTTTCCCTAATTCATACTACAGAATCAATAATAAAACAGTTACAGTGGGAATGACCTTGGCCGGCGCCTTTGACCTCGACGGAAATGTCACCGATAGATTTCGCCCTCCGTGTTACCTAATATGCACTTGCATTTTCCAACATGTAAATCGTGTTCTTCCTGCAATTTGCCCGTAACTCTCTAAAATGGGACACCCTGTATAAGGTTATTGTTTTATCGGCTTGAGAAAAATAAAATGTACACACAGGATTTACAATACTGTCTCTAATCTCATCCCAGTCATTATACTAGTTATGGAAGTTTTACGGTTAATGCCTTTGTGTTACTAAAGTTCTGCAGAAACCTCAATCAATGCAATGGAAATCGGACATTGGTCATACTGGTGCTACGGAACAGATCATAAAAGGAAATAGTTATTATGGGATTATGTTATAAAATGTGAAAGCAGATAAAGTTATAATAGTACTAATGGGTCATATTATAGTGTCCCAAAAAAATCCCACATTTTTATTTATCAATAACTTTGCAAAGACTTTATTGAAATTAACCAAATTTGGTAACAATTTACCTGAGTATATTAGACATCTTAGTGCAAAATTTCAGTTCAATCGATCAATTAACATGCCCGCTGCGTGATGTTATATTCATTGTTCAAAAGATCTTGCAATACAATCATGGGCCGTGTTCGGCAAGTCATACTGTCTGTCTGGGTCGCCATATATCTTGAGCTTTGACCAAAAAAGTTGTTCGGCAATCCATGTGGGCCTCAGAGATCGGAACAGGTTTTTGTTCGGCAAATCAAATGTCTGAGGAGTGACGTCATTTTCTCTGGCTGCCGTGTCAGAGACAAATTTCTCGCCTATTTTGAATTGCATTGAATCCAGCTGTAACAGAAATTTGTGGTCGGCAAACCAGATAAATTGGGTGCCAGACATGGCACAGAGATGGAATCAGAGTTGACGTCACACTCTGGCGACCCAGACAGACGGTATGACTTGCCGAACACGGCCATTTTATTCAACGCTTCCTAAATAATTTCGGATTGCCTAGCAAGTGTTGTGTACTTTATTAACAAACGTTTGAGTCAATAATATTATCATTAGAAATTTCATTTAAGCAAACTGACACAGCAAATTTGCCAACCTTGTTGCGAAAATTCTTAATAGTTTCTGTGCACCATAGTGTTATTTGGCTTCGTATAAATTTTTAAATAAAATATTGTCTTTCAAATTAACACAGTTGCGAAAAACATTTTCGCCATAGTAGGCTACTGAAATGTAAGCAACATGCAATGAATAAAGGTGCCCCTACACTATCATGCGGCTTGATCAAATGCTTGACCCTCCGATTGATGGGAGCTTCAAGCGTGCTTCAATCAACCCTTCAATCTATTGATCAAAACTCTCTTGTCAATCGATGCAGAGAAGTGGAACAGTGTGTTTTGCGATTGTGCTTTCCCTTTTTCGCATTATTACTGTACAATGGTGTCGAATTCAGATTTCTCAATGCGCCCACAATTTTTTCAAGCGCCGCAATTCTTTTATTTCTATTGAAATAATCTTTACTTTTTACTTTCCACAACTCCGGACAATCGCGATATACATAAATCAATTAATAAATTAATAAACTAATAAACTCCCGCTCAGAGCTTTCGTGAAACGTGGTTTAGGAAGTTGACGCCATGGTTTCCACCGAGTGACTGATGCAATACTTGTCAAAAATTGCCCTAGACTATCAAGCCGCTTGATCATCCGCTTGAGTCATTCAGAGTTTCTATCATTCACCGTCAACGCTTGCTTCAAGCGTCAAACGGGCTTCTACACCATCAATCACGCTTGATACAATCAATTTCCTCAAGCATTTGATCAATCCGCTTGATTGTGTAGGGGCACCTTAACAGACTGTTGATCGTAACACTGCAACAGTTGAATTACGCCTAATGGCGATGGCGCTCCACTGCGGTTGTGAGCTTTTTTTCTCGCCATCAATATGACATCACACAGTGGGCATGTTTATTGATAGATTGAGCTGAAATTTTACACTAAGATGTCAAATATACTCACGGCCATTGTTACCAAATTTGGTGCATTTCTATAAAGATTTCGCAAGGTTATTGATACATAAAAATGTGGGATCGATTTTTTGGGGACACAGTGTATAATAAAAATAGGTTATTACAGGAATAGGTACTAATGCATGAATAAGTTTTCATAGGAATAGTTCATGATAGGACTCGGTTACAGCAATAGTGGCTATACACAGCGGCGTGCAAAGGGGGGTCAACGGGGCGACGGCCCCGGGCATCCATGACGGGGGCATCCAATAAGATAGTGGAATAAGAAATTTGGGTTTTAAAATGTAATATGGAGTACATACGACAAATAAATTAAATGCTGATACAAACACAGGAAACAATACTGCCTTTAAGGAAAATATGTGATGAAGGTCACACGACAAGGGCTTGGGGCAGGATCATTTTGAATGCTGATAAGATCTTATATCGATATATATCGAGGAGTTGGCCCCGGGCATCGTCATACCTCTGCACGCCGCTGCTATACAGGGTGTCTCTAAATTCATTGTCAATACTGACAGGGTATCTTCCCTGCGTGAAAACAAGACATAAAGTTCCTATAAACCTGTCCCCAAACGCTAAAAGGGTTTTAAGTAGGACCTACATAAAATGTGACATCCATAACACTGGTCAACAAAATAATATCTTTAAAAAGCATCAGGACTGAAATCACTTGTTTCTAAATCAATTTTTTACGCTGATTTCTAATCCACTTTTTGTTTTTTTCCAGCACGCCTGGTTGTTAAGATATTTTGAACTCCTGTTTTCGTACATTCCATGATTCTCAGTATATAACTTTACACTAAAAGTCAACAAAAAGAGCTTTTTTTCGTGTATCCAAAACAAATTGAGGTGATTTACATGTAAAATGATACGCTGATTCCGAAAATGCTTATATTTTTCACCTATCACGTCTAGATGAAAAGATATATTGAAATCTTTATCTTATATCCGTAAAGTAAGGTTTTGTATTTTTAGAAATACAAAAAAAAACTTTCATATTCAAAAATGTTTACATCAATTTGTAGACGAACATCTACCTATTTTTCTACATAAGTCCATTCTGGTCGATGCATTTTTGTAGGCGATGTGACAGTTTTTGTATGGCCAGTTTGCCTGGCTTTACATGGACATACGAAAACAGTTACAGTGCCTACACAAATGAATCGAATGAATTGCAATTATGTAGAAAAATAGAGAGATGTTCTAGCTGTAAATTGATAGCAACATTTTTGAAAATGAGTGTTTCTTTATGTTTTAACAAAAAGAAGCATCACTTTACAGAATAGCCTCGTACAATGGCATATTCATGCGATTTTAGAATTATATCTTCTATATCTTGAAGCTTGCACTTTTATAAAATATAATGTATTTTCTTAAAAATGCACTTTTTAGGATCACTTCTTGTACACAGTTCTGCTCTCCCTGATAAGAAACCAGCGCAGTAATTATAATACAAATTATGATGTGGTTGAAAGTTTTAGATTTAAAATTCGTTTTCTACATTTCACTTAGGAAAAACAGCATGTAGTAAACATTGGCTAGTGTAGTTTTCTATGTCTAAATAAAGATTTTGACGGATTTTTGAAATAAATAAACATTTGAACACTTCCTTGGTATGGCTAAACACCTATGTTCGCTGCATGCTAGAAGAAACACAATTTCTTTCCCTCTTGTTGCATTATAAGTTTTGTAACTCGTACACAATGCATTTGTCGACATTAGTCGTTACTGCCTTTCTTAAAGTAAATTACATTTGCAACAATCTAGACCCAACCGCAGATTTGTATGTCCAATGGTTTCCAAGATAGGACACTTCAAAAGTGGAAATTTTGTTTAAAAAACGTGAATTTTGAGTTTTTTTCTACTTTCGGGCAAAATATATACATAACCGTTCATTCTACAAGAAAAGTCACATGAATTATACTTGTTGTACGTTTCATTTGCTTTCATTTAAGCGCAAGAATGAGTCTGCAGACCCAATAGGTCTCTTGCAATAGTAAAACAAGTAAAAATTGGACTTGTTTACTGAAATCCCATCATTAAAAAAAATTGTGACGTGATAGAAACTTTTGGACTTCAAATTCGTTTTCTACGTTTCAAAACACTTCAGAAAAACATTATGTTGTACCGGATGCAAAATCGTGTTGACCAGTGATAATTCATGCTCTCCACATCTTTATTAGGAACGCATAATGAATGATCAATGGAAAGATGTGGGGAGCATGAATTATGGATGTAACATTTTATGTTTACAGATTTACAGGAATTTTATGCCTTGCTTTCATGCAAGGAGATACCCTGTCAGTATTGACCATGAATTTAGAGACATCCTGTATAGTACAGTATATTGTAGATTTGTTTCTAAGTGCATGGAATAATATACATTCATAGAATTGTTTCTAATTGGATTAAGTTATAATTTGAATAAGTTACATATAAAACATTTAACCTCGTATGTCTATGCCATAGATCAATTTAATGGGTATGAAATGAACCATTGGTTAAAAAAAAAACTTATATTTATTTTATCTCTTTATTAACAAAATTAGCCTAAATACCGCATCATTAGAAAAATATGATTCATTTATGCCGATGCAGTTCAGTGGAAGAATCTATAGATGTCATAATCTGTGAAAGCAATTTACTTTAAAATTTAGTTATGGAGATTATATGCGTGCCAGATCTTAAAATACTGCACAAAAATGTAATTTTCAAGTTAAATAATATTTCCATTTCACCTCACTGAAACATATACTCCACACAAAAATTAGCCATATACAGTGTGCAGCTGGAATTATAGTTTCATTAATGGTATATGTTGGAGCGAATCATGCATGCAGATTCACAAGGATTCGTGCTGCATGAAATTAATATTTTTATTCTAGCAAACATCATTTGTATACACACACAAATATTTCAACAATATCTAGATTTCTAAAATGTGGATTCTAACCTCAGCTGGAATTATCGTACAGCCGTATTGTGATGCAGAACATACACACAAAACTGTATAACGAAAAATGTATACGAAAAATTTCACAACTTAATTGCGATCATTTACATATCGGTAATTCATACATTATAATCCTGAAAGACGAAATTTTCTATATTTGCCCTTCAAGTAAGTCGTAGCAAAATGCACAGTTATATTATATTCGAAGACTAACGGTTAGGCTGATATTTATTGAAGAATGTCTCATTAATTGTTCTCAAACATATGTACATGCACTTATTGTGACACTAAAAGGTTCTGGTGACTGAACAATCAGAATCTCAATACACGTCCAACACGTCAAAATACACGCATATACCACCACATGTACAGCTTGTGACGGTACAAATATTGCTAATTTACAATGAAATTTCGATTCTCCCCGAAAAATCGAAACCTGAACAAGGCCTATATACATCAATAACACTTCCATCATAATATTGAGTTCATAACGCTAAAAATGATACAGAATAGACACTTTATGAAAGCGGAAAAACTGAAATCTTAATTCCATAATTATCATTGCACAATCTATTTAAAATACGATAGATTGTAAGAATTAACAGTATATTGTAATCTTTAGACTTTCTATACCTACAGATTGTATCCAGGCCATAAATGTTGCCTTCTTATTGGTTTCTAATTTATTGCTTGTATTTGGATAGTCATATGAGGCAATATACCAATT
>WWPM01007499.1:0-12761 GCA_023279145.1 Glomeris maerens | reverse complement strand
TGGCAGTGTACGTATATCTGTGAAATGCCGATTGTAAATCCAAAGTCGATGATTTTCATTTTATTCCACGTAACTTTATTTACAATTCACAAAAATCGCGACATGTAGCATACATGATGGACGTCTATTTACATTATTTCTCTTTCTTGTCTTCATATTTAATAAAAAAAATGGCCTAATGTGACAAGAAAGTAATTGCATCCAATCGAACGCATTTAATGCGCTTAAGTATGTAGATATAAAAATAATGTACGATACAGTGCGCCAGCGCTTAATTAACCATAAATAACACGGTACATCACCTTGCAAAAAAAACAATGCAGTCTGCATCATACATGTCACTTATGAAACGTAATTTCGTATAATATGAAACTGCAGTGTTTTTTTCTTGTTAAGGACTGTTGGCGACAATTTCGTACAAGCTGCGTACAAAACGATCTGGGATGCTGTCTGAGATGGAAGCATGACACCCATAAATTAAATATGGATGGATACAGTAATTGTCATTTCGAAATATTATTTTCGAACTAGAATCGAAGAATATCTTCTATCCAATCCTTGAACTTGGAAATTCTGGTGTAAACTCCCGGTTGATGGGGCTCTGCGCAGCCTATGCCCCATGAGATAACTCCTGCCAGCACCCACCGGTCATCATCTTCCTTTACGACCAAAGGGCCTCCGGAATCTCCCTATATTAATTTATAAGCATTTCCATTGAATTGTGTTATGACAATTATATTTCTATATAGTTTGTCCAATGCAAAGTATGGCTATCCTTACACTGCCATTCCTTCAAGGGACATTTAGTCCTAGAATCAAGACCATGCTTTGCCTGGGACAATATATATATGTGTTAATATACAAACCTCACATGAGTCCCTTCCTCCAACATCATATCCGGCACAAAGGAAAATCTCTGGGATGCTTTCTAAGAAACCCGCCTTGCGATATTGTTGTTCACAATCGGCGTTCGTAATGATTGGGACGGCGACTTCTTGTAAAATGTTTGGAAGTGGTCCATCTGAATTAGAAAATATTGCAGTTTAATGTGGCGATATATTTAATTGCTGTAAGAGCCTTACACCTCCTGTAATAGTGTAGAATATTAGATACTTGCCTACGTACAGACGGCCCCAACCTGTCACGTAACCCGTTCGGTTTACAAACGTCGTGTTGTCAGGTGGCAGACATATTGGTATAATGTTTTCGCGGAAGGTTACTGGTTCATACAAGCGTAACATTGCCAGGTCATTTTCAAAAGTTCTCGAGTTGAAGTCTGGATGAGTGGCCATTATTTGAACTCTTCGCTCGACGTGCCGCGAAGATTCGCGTTCACTGCTCAAATCGTACTCCCCGATCCTCAGCAGTAGATCTTCCACTGGAACTCTAAGAATGCAAATTAATTGAATGATTACTGCAAAGGTCCTTTTGTTTGCGAGGATTTGCTTGCGATTATTGTTTTAATATTAATTTTACAAACCCATCAATACAATGTGCAGCTGTGATTGCCCAGTTCTCGGCCAAAAGTGCCGCACCGCATTTATGCATGAAAGTCGTCCTTTTCCATTGGCGCAGTGAGATCTGAAGTCAAACGTAGTTGTATTAAGGTTTTTGAATAGACTTTCAGATGTTGGTTTAGTTATTTACCTGCCACGGCCATTCCCCAAATTCCGCTTTGTGGCCGTTTACAATTCTTCCTCTCGGCCGCTCCTTAACAAGTTGTCTGCCGCAAGCTGCACATTATACGAACAGTACACAGTAAGTTCAGACTCGATTGTATGCTAATATGGGTGACAACCACATTGGCGAAACATTTACCCCACATTTTCCACTGCATTTATATGCATACCTATATGTTACATTGCGGAAGTCGCTGGCTGACCCATTGTTACATAAGTTTACGGTTTATAAATACAGAGATTATTGTGATGACACTTGCGTGGGATGTAGCAAAGTTAAAACATGGTATGTGGACTGAGATGAATTTAATTGCGAATTTTCAGACTGCTTTTGTTACATTTGACCCAATAACGTACAATTACTGCATTTGTTACATGACACAAATTATACCTACATTATATTCACTTTACTTGCAATGTCAGTCCACTTTTGTGCACTTTGTTACTGCAACCATTGGCTTATTTAGACTGGCCAAGTATTATTCTTGTATGAAGAGGGTGAACATTATGTTGCTGACTGCCAAGTGTACTTCAGCAATTTAATGAACTTTTAAAAACTAAAGGGCTAATTAAATTATGTTGTGATTTATTTCCAGGGCTTTTCCCGATTTCACAATAATTTTTAGGGTAGGGATGGGGACAATAACAACATACCTTCTGTGTAATCCATTTCAGAAAGTTTATCTGGATTAAAAGTTGTAGATGTGGCCGTTGTGCTTGTCATTTCAGTCGAGGTCGAAGTTGGGGCAGTAGAGGTGAAGGTTGTAGTTGTTGAAGGTGAAGGCGTTGTTGACGTTGTAGGTGTTGTTTGTGTCGTCGTCGTTGTTGTTATTGTTGTTGTTGTTGGTGGTGGTGGTGGTGGTGTCGTCCTCGTCGTTGTAGTTGTTTGAACAGGTGTTGCTGTTGATGCAAGTTGAACAGATGAACTTGTCACAACAGAGATGAACGTTTCAGTTTCTGGACGTGTAGTGGTAGTAGTACTAGTGGTAGTGGTAGTCGTTGAACTGGGAGGTTTACTAGTTGGTGACGATGATGACATGTACGAAATTTCGTTTGAAATGTGATTTAGAACTGTTGGTTTGTTTGGGAGTCGACAGCAGCTTCCCATAAAGAATCTGTCTATGCAAGTATCCAAATGGACACCTTTGGCAGCATTACATTTCTGCGCAAACATACATGTTCCAACTTCCCCCGTTTTCTTGCTTGTGCAGTTTGTTGGTCGGATCTCGTTCCTCAATTGAGCTGAAACGACAAACAATGAATTCAAATTAGTTTATTGTCTTGTATTGCACTTGATTTTGTTGTACTTATTAGAAAATAGTAATTCTGGCACTTTCAGCTGTAGTTGTGGAGTTGTAAAACAAATTTTATATAATACAATAAGCTTGATGGAAAGCAGTTGTAATTTTTGTAAGCCTACTGCAATCCCACCTTTTGTTTAGTGTTGTGAAGTAGGTTTTGCATATTATGCGAGTTTGATTGCATGAACTGACAATAACTTTATGGAGTTGATTTTCACGCAAAATGGCCGCCGTTTAACAAGTGGCTTCAAGTATACTTCGCGTTTTTTGTCTTTCAGAACAAAGAAAGTTCACTCAAAAAAGTTAGTCATGGGAAACCGATGATAAAATAAAAATATGCACTTGATGTCTTTATATATTCACTTGTCTAAAATGTGCATAATCATATTGTGAAGAGGACATTAAGCTGCCTGTACACGCAGAATATGGAAGTTTATTTTTTGTCTTTTTTATATTTCTAATTGTTGTAATTGTCATTTCCCATTTCGTCGTGGGCGGAAATAAAATTTTGGGAGACAGAGAGTAAAAGCAGTGGTTTTTCTCACGAGCCAACATTTCAAAATTCACCTTCCGTGCACCTGTCATCAGAAATTTGTGAAACCACCTAACTTCCGCGTGTGTAATTTGAAAAACCTCGTGAGAGAGTCTGTGCAAAAGCTGTTTGGAAAGCCGTTCATTTTTGTCTACACGTCTCTGCAGACAAATTTGCTCAACTTCCGCTCACGCACAAACCGCAAATTACAAAAAAATAACAATTTAACGTTCCCTCTGTTAATCGATGTATGGTAGGTCTATTGTGTTGTAGGTGTTTATTGGAACTTTGTGGATAGAATCATTATCAGTGTTTGTTTTTTTGATTGGTATATTTTTTTACAGAGCATGCGGAACTTTGTCCCACTCCCCTTTTTAACACGCTATATGTCGTTTTTTCTTTCTACTTTTTATTCCAAGAAAACGGTGCATTAAGTTTAGTAGAGTTCAATGTCCTTTAGCCGAGCCCTTGAATCCGTTCGTCCTCCTTTCACATAATATATGTATATATACCTACAGTAAATGTATACATACACTACTAGTAGTACTGTATATACTTTTTCCAGGGTTCAAGCGAACGAACACATTAACACTCTTTTCCTATAAGCAAACAAATAATCTTGAGAGAGTAAATAAAAAGAAAAGATCAATTCTTGTTTCAAAATTCTCAGACAATATCTTTGATCTTTGTTTCAGTTCAGACAGTTACGTGGTCCCATTTTAGGAAATTCCAAGTTAAATTGATAAGTAGAACAGGATATCCAGGTATTTGTAAATTAGGTGACCATTAATATAGGGTTCTGCATTTTGATGGCAGATCAATAATTATTCAATATTAATAAGAAATCAAATGTTTTATTACATTACGCATAACTACAGGTTTATCCCCCCCAAAAAAACTTATGAAATCAAAATATCGATGAAAGAAAGCTATTACATAAGCTGATACAATACAATCTGAAGGTTTTCTGGTTCTGTGCAATCTCGAAAACCTGGTGTCAAAAATTATTAACTAGAGTTGGAAGAGATGTGTAATACCGTTATCAATTAGCAAGGTTTGTTTTTAATTATTTTGACTGCTATTAACATGTCCCTCGGACTGATGAAGTATTTCTTGATAAAGGATTTGAAACAAATGTAGACGGAGAGAGTTGAGCAGGTTGATAAAAGGTCACATCATTAACCTGACAACAGGTTCTTTTTATTGAAATATTTTTATCGGGTCAAAGTAAGAGCTGCACAATGTAAGTGCAGGGAAGCAAACTACAGGACGTCTTGGCATTGGTTTCTTTGTCTTAATTAAGCGAATTAACGTCGTTTATGCAAGTTGTAAACGTGAACTTGATTTTTTCCGTCTGTAGGTCGTCCAGTTCGCACTGATATTCTTGCAATCATGTTTATACAAGTTGACCGCAAACGTTTTTCAAGCGATTCATTCGGGTCAGATTCACCTCAATCCGCCATGTTTTGTCTCGCTTTATAGCCCCAACAGCGCCGCTTCCGCATCTTAACTTTCAACAATCTCCATTCAATTCACACTGTGCATAGCATCATTTGAAACACTTCATCCGCAGCAAAAATACTGATTTTGAAAAATAAAAATCCTGCAACTTGAAACTCTGGTTGCATTGCATTTTTATGAACTACATGTATAGTTTTGATTGCTAATTAAAGACTATTAAGACTGGAAGTCCACAACTAAATACCAAGGATTAGATCTAAAAAAAGAGTAATAATATAACTGGTTTGCCATGATTAATTAATGCGCCCGTATGTTTTATTTAGTTAAGAAAACGCAAATAACCCCGGTGCATTGCACGATTACATTTTGCACAGCAATATTATTTACTGTTATATTTGGAGTTTCATTTCAAGTTCCCTGAAATAAATGTTGCACCATTGTGAGCCTGCAGGCTGTTGAAGAAGGGGAGGAGGTCAAGTGGGAGGGGAAGAGAATCCACCCCCTCCTCCAAGACCCCTATCCTAAAACTATAAACGTTGCTGAATGCTAAGAAAAACAACATGACTTTCCTCTATTGACCTCGACCTCCAAACATCACCAACCAAATCACTATAGGAAGTTATAAGTTGGGTCGCCCTGGGGTTGGTTCTGACCTCCTCCCCCTCGTCACATAACATACAGTTTCGTAATGACCCCCCAATGTGTTTTCCATTGCCTCTGGTGACGAGTTCAAGGTGTTGTCTTCCTCCCTCTCATGTTTGCTGACCTCATGACCTTTACCACCAAAATCATCTATCTGTTCAAAGAAAGCTTCACACCAGGGAACTGTATTACTGTATCTACTTTTTATGATTTTCCAATATCTAAGTTATCTCGATAGAATTGAGGGATTGCGTGCAACCTTATGAGAAAGTCTGGACAAACTTCCGGGGCTAAAAGGAGGAACTAAGAAGTTACCAAGACAAAAACGTCTCCTTCCTGTATCCATCTGAAACTTCACCCCCAAAAAAGCTCCCGAAAGCAAGAGATCCAATAAACGCCTGAAGTGTAAATATAAAAATGGATATTCATCATATCCTGTCTCAAAATTATAAAATGGACAGTAAATTAAAAAGAGAATGTTCTTTGGGATGTCCTCCTTGGTATGTATAATCGATGACAAGTTCTCTCTTACCTGCTTGTGATAAGAAATGTGGCTTTGCGTAACTTTTTGCGGAGATCACATGACCAATGTCCAGAACTGGGATAACAATAATGAAAAGAACTGCAAAATTCCAGATGATACGATGAAAACTTGTCTTTATGTCCCATGTACTGCTGCTGTGCTGATTATTGATTCTCTCCATTTTCGTGCAGAGATGAAAGATGACGATAACGATAAATGCCGAGATCTTTTTTATGTTCAATCTTTTATTTGAGGAAGGTGTCTGGTCTGTCACCAGAGCAGTTTTCCACCAGAAGAGTAGTCCATGAAGGAGCTGCTTCTGGGAAGGATTTTTGAAACTTGTTGTCTGCTGATGTTGCTACCGCTGCTTCTCCTTGCAAACTGGGCCATCAATGTACCCACATTGAGCACGTGGTCGGAAGAAGGAAGCAAAAGCAACCAGAAGGAGAATATGAAGAAGAAAAAGGGGGTATGTGCAGAAGCAGGAGGCAAGAGGCAAGAGGAGGAGGAGCCTTAAGGTCGTGGCCAATTGCATTCTTCTTTACATTCAATATTTATTCCCTCCTTTTTTTATCGAATTCAATTGAGTATTTTATTACTCTGTATACCCTTTCTCTTTTTCTTCTTTGGAGTACATGTCGTAAGTTTTTTTTTTGAGAAAGTGGACACTTCTGTGGGCCAACCTTTAACCCGTTGGATGCATGTGCAGACTTTTCTTCTTTAAATTCGGTTTTGAATTCAGGAATATATTCTAATTCTTTACAATTTCCTGCTTTTGACTTACTTGAATTCAATATATGCAGAAATGTACACCAAAATTTCTTAATTGTACTGAATTTGCCAATGTCTCGCTTGTGCTTCTCGTTGTTTTTGACTTCTTGAAATTGCAATTATTGATCGTAGAAAGGTTTTGAAATTTTTGTGTATACTGAGGTTTATTGATTTTGCTTTTTAAAAATCTTTTTGCACATTCCTACTGCAGTATTTTAATTAGTTGTTTTGACACAAGGTTTTGATCCAATAGTTCTCTTATCAAAACGCGAAGGTTCGGTGTAATTAATTTCATTCTTGTTTCCTTTGACCTAAAGATTAATATCAAAAATAAGAAGTAAATTTTTCCAAAGATTGTTCCATTTTACAAAATGTTAAGGTATCCAAACCGGATGATGTTTTATCAATTTTCTTCGATTGTCTTGAAAGTTTGTAATTGAAGGTAAGCCAATGTGCTATACATCTTCAAAACCTGTGTTGCAGCTTATTAATTTTTTTGCTGTAACTGGTAGAAGTATCCAATGTGAACTTGATTTCCACTTCAGAACTTTTCATTTCATAAAAAATATTACTTTTGAAATGTTTTATAATCAAGTTATCATTTTTATTTCGTCGATTATTTTCACTCGGATAAGTTTAATACATATGTGAATTTGCATGTATTTACTTTAAAAAGAATTCGCCACATTGAAAAGTGCAGTTCGTTGAACTTTCTAGGCTATTCAGTTGAATATTTCAAGAAAAGAAAATTTTTACATCCTTTCCAGTAGTTGTTTTTATTATTATGGACGACCGACTGTTAGTGTCATCTAAATTACATTGTTTCACGACCCGTGTTCAATTTGTTTGAATCGGTATTGGCAATGCAATTCAAATTATTTCGTTGTTACAACCGAATTGAAACAATTGTAACAATGCCCTCCATCTATTCATGCAAAAACATGGATATTTTTCAGACCAATCTTGAAACGTCTGAAGAAGTTAGTTCAGCACATTACGAAATGAATGTGCAGATTCTCAAGTTGTATGGCAGTTTATTGAAATGTTAAGGTTTGAAGTGTCATTTCCAGCTTTCTAGTGCCTAAAATCTCAAGTTTATTTGTTGATAAGATGTGGTGCAGTTCTTTTTCTTACCAGTTTGCTAAAATATAAGTCAAGCAGGATATTAAGACGGATTTTACAGAATTTCATTGTAGGTCATGACCGAGAGCAATAGTGGGTGGGTGAAAAACTTAAAAATATTTTTGCTCAATGACCCGGAATAATTCTCGACTGACACGCCTTGATAGTTATTGGTTTCCTTTATTATTTTATAATATGAGCAATGTAAACTTTCTGGTAATGTTGCTACGGGAACATACGAGTAGCTTTTTTGTTACTTTACATAGTAACTGAACCGTAGTGCTACATTGCATTTTTCGTTTGGAAGATTTAAAAATTTCAGAGAATGTATGGTAGACTACAATAAGAATTTGAGTCTGAATTAGTTTTTTAATCGCCGTGTAATCAATGCAGAGGTCATAATGTTTAGCGTAATTGTTAAAAGGGGTAGTGTAATGATGCAATTGAAGTGAGAAGAGTGATAAAAGATATGGCGTTCAATTACAGGTCCTTTAAAAAAATTATTAGTTTTTCAAACCCCTATGTTATGGAACAAACTGCAGTTAACTTATCTTCTTTAAAAAACTGATTTTTTTTAATAAAAACTGTCGGTTTTCAGTGAATAACTGCAGCTTATTCCATAAAATGGGTGGGTTTGAAATAAATAACTGCAGTTAATTTTTTGGAAGGGCTTTATAAATTTTTTCCATATTTTTTGTAAAATCCTCCTCTCCAAAAATCATCACATTTTGATATCCTATAATTTGGGTTTTGCATTTTATTTTTGTTAGTTTTTTCCCGCTCCAATTATTTGAAGTTTTTTGTTTTTGCATTTTATTTATTTTCCTTTCCCAAGATTATTCCAACGTTTTACACGAGATTGACGACAGATGTCGCTGCTGCGGCAACACGTAGTGACGTCACGGTGAGTCACGAGATGGGCGTCGCCCGGCAGCCATCTTTGTCACGTAAGTGATCGCTCGTCGTCAGTTTCGACGTACTCGATTTCATCCGCGATCATCGCGTCCTTCTTGGACTTTACCTTCTACTAAGTTATTTTTATTTATGTGTTGACACCTGCAGAACACATTGGACAAGAGATTTTCCGACATCGAAGCTCTGTTAAGACGTGAAACGAGGTGAAAAAAGTGATTGCCTACCGAGCGACATCCAAAACAATTTTTGCGACATGGGAACCCGGGACGATGAATACGATTACTTGTTTAAAGGTAAAGTATTGTTGCCAATCCGATTTACTTTTGCCATATCGAATTATCTTAATGTCATTTTGCGTGATTCTTGTTGCAGGAAATTGCAAATTTTCAAATTTAGGAGATATTTTCGGAACGCCGAGAACGTTAGGCTTATTTTTGCCCTTGTTGTAATGTGTTTTCATCCATGTTTTTTATATATTTACTCGCCCTGGTGGTAGGATTATTACCCGTACATCTATACCGCACTAATAACGTCCGCAATATTAGGTTTTATCGACTTTTTGAGGCGATGAACTTGAAGAAATCTTGGTACTATCTTCATGAAGAATGGAGATTGTCGCACCCATTTTGTGTTTCAAGTGATATCATGTAATTTTTGTGTGTTTCAGGTGATTAACTGATTGAAGAATTGCCCCATTATGTGTTTATTGCAGATGAAAAGTGGAAAGTTTGTGTTAGGTGTGTCAATGTCGGTTAATGTTGAAGTGATATAGGCCTACTTTCGGAATTTTCCGACTGAAAGTCGACGATTTAGCTTGTCAAATGTGTGCAGAAGAATGGTTTCAAACAAACAAATTAATGGAACGCCCTCTGGTGACGTCATCGTCGACTACGAACATCCGGCGACATTATTACGAAACGTTCAATTAATCGGCTAATGTTACATATGTACTAGACTTTGGCCATTGTCAACATACATACTTCTCTTCTCCGTGTAGGAGCAGGAGTAGAAGTCTTTTTGTAATGGGAAGAAAAAATATATCCAGACAATTGATTATTTTATTATACAGGGTGATTCAGAAATAGTTTTACAAACTTTGGTCGTCGATTCCTGACACCAAAACAAGACAAAGTTCCTATGAACCCATGTCCGCAAATGCTTAGTTTTTCTACAATTAGCACCTGACATGTGATATGCATAATTCATGCTCCCCGCATCTTTCCATTGATCATTAATTATACGTTCCTAATAAAGATGTGGGGAGCATGAATTATTGATGTGCTAATTGTAGAAAAACTAAGCATTTGCGGACATGGGCTCACGGGAACTTTGTCTTGTTTTGGTGTCGGGAATCAACCACCGAAGTTTGTAAAAATATTAATTACTGAATCGCCCTGTATATTAATCAGAGTAAAAGTTCCTTTAATAATTCGAACTTGAAGTATTCCAATTAAGTTAAGGTACAGACCTGTTCATTTTCAACTGAAAGTGTTGAAGTCTGGAGTCACGTGACAGCACATCACCGACTCCATGTTTTATGATTGACGGGAAATCCATATTTGCTTCCTGGTGAATATTAAATCGTTTACAGCTGTTGTAAATTAAAGAGTTGATAGCTTGCGTGCAAGAGTTAGGAATTGTATGCAAATGAAAGAAGAATAACAACACATGTTGACCATAATTCTTCGAACTTCCACTTGAAAAATCTCTCCAGGTGTTTATTTTTCTTTCAATATAGATGTAGCCAATGTGTTGTATTTTTACATGTTGAAGGAGTGTTATAAAAGTGCCCAACTTTAGGGGTAAAATTGTTATTCAGTAATATTTACTTGATCGTAAAATGCACATCATTTGTGATTTGCAGTTGTGTTGATCGGAGACTCCGGCGTTGGCAAAAGTAACCTGCTGTCACGCTTCACCCGAAACGAGTTTAATTTGGAAAGCAAGAGCACCATCGGGGTTGAGTTCGCCACTCGCAGTATCCAAGTGGATGGTAAGACCATCAAGGCTCAGATTTGGGACACCGCGGGACAGGAACGATACCGTGCCATCACCAGCGCGTACGTACACGATGAGGTGGTTGCGCGGTTGTCGGAGAGGTAAAATGGGAACTTGTATTCGGTAGGTATTACCGGGGAGCTGTCGGAGCACTCCTAGTCTACGACATAGCGAAACATTTGACGTACGAAAACGTCGAGCGCTGGCTCAAAGAACTACGTGACCACGCCGATCAGAATATCGTTATTATGTTAGTGGGAAACAAAAGTGACTTGCGCCATCTTCGAGCCGTGCCGACGGACGAGGCGAAAGCGTTCGCAGGTTCGGATTTTCGCGCTAACAATTTCCAAAGAGTACTAATTTTACTAGTTTTATTTTCTTTTATCCAGAGAAGAACAGCTTGTCTTTCATTGAAACGTCTGCTTTAGACTCGACTAATGTGGAAAGTGCATTTCAGAATATATTGACAGGTGAGTGTCCAAACTTTGCAAATATTCGGATTTGCACGGTAATGACGGGGAAAAATTGATGAACGTACACATTACGGAATTATACCCTCCCCCCCATTTTATCGTACACTTTTGTCACAGTCACCAAAGACCCCTCCCCCATTAAAGCGAACGTATTTTACGTATTTTATGGTTGATCCCTTAGGTCATATTGTGTGTGATTGATTGATTGGTTGGTTGGGGGAAAATATTGCAGAGATCTACAGGATCGTGTCGCAAAAGCAAATTCGGGACAGTCCCGACGAAGAGAACTCGCCCGGCGGTGGCGGACCCGTCAAAGTTTTTCCCGTCGAACCAACGGACAACTCAGACCCTCGTAGGAGACAGTGCTGCCAGACTTAAAGAAATCTTAACGGTCGCGTTGCATCTTGTCGTCGTTGCCCTGGCAATATCCGTACCACAATCGGCTCTGATTCCTCCGTATTAGTCGTCGAGTTGTACTCGTACATCTTTTCCGCTCCAACATATACTTTGAACCCCATTCTTTTCTTTTTTTTAGTAAGTATATTCCTAACTATTCCGTATCCCCCCTTATTTTTCCCCTGCCTCGGTGCGAAATGATTTGCGTTATGACACGAACCGTTTTCAGTACACCATATATATACTTAAAATGAAGAAGTCTGAGTCGGTAAATCTCCCATGGTTGAAATAAAAATGTGCTGGCTTACACAAGATACAACACCTTGTAGAGTTTTCCAAAGTAATTTTGATGTTGGCTGGCGGGTTTTTCTTGTTCTTTTAGTATTGCGTCTGCATATCACGGTGATGGCGATCTTACTATCTTGCGATTACTTGCGACTCAAGAAGATAATGGAATGCCTTGAGTTTCGTTTCTGGCGTTACGCTTTTCTGATTATATTATTGATGAGCACAGCACGTAGTGCACATTCCAAGTGGGTTGCATTTTGTGGCCTAACGGAATGGACTGATAACATGTTAAGAAGCAAACTAGGTCCTGTAGTTTTGTACAGCGAGATACTGAAGAATATAGCATTGCGTCCCAATATTTAGATTCTCTCTCATTCTATATATTCCCCTTGGCTACAGTGACATGTACTTTTTTATAATATAATTTGCAAATGCTGGCAGGGAAGAGTTGCGTGTCCACGTTGCAGAATCTTGTCAATGCACAAAGATGAACGCATCGATTGACTGCAGCCATTCAGTTTTTGGACGTCCGCTGAAGCTGTCTCGTCGTTGTCGCAAGTTGTTTCCGAACAAACTTATTTTTCCTGTCGCTGTACGGTTCCCATAATTTCTTGTCCTCAAATTCTTTGAGACTATATAATTATATGATAATAATAATAA
>WWPM01007491.1:0-13071 GCA_023279145.1 Glomeris maerens | reverse complement strand
ACAGAAGGGTCTGATTGGATGACGTTCGTCGCTAGAGGTCGCCATCATTGTAAGGGACATTCTTTGCTTTTCTCCCTTTAGCTATAAGTTGAACCAAGCCAAGCTAGCTATTATTTGAAAGTAATTCCACGGTTGTCCAAGCGTTTGGCTATATATTTCAATCAAGCCCATTGACTCAGTGTCCATTCATTAGCGTCGCTTTTCCTCTCTATATTAATCTCATGTCACACCGGGCCTAACTTCCTCAATTAACAGTTCATCGACTCTTGCAGTCTTGAAGTTGGAAGACACTAATTTGTACCGATCTTGACTCATAACTCACTGTCCAAAGCAAGCAAACGTGTCAATTTATTACAGCTTTTCTTCCTAGATACTGTATATTAAATCAAACACATGCTAATCTGTCTCCTGGATCCATTGGCGAAAATATATTCGGATTCCTAAATGAAAGCAGCCATGAATACACAAAAATATGTAGCAAGATACAACTGCAGCTGCCATTACAGCAGTCACTCTCAAGCTTAAATATACAGGGTGTAACAAATTTATGTGTACAAACTTACAGGGCTAATACATGCATGAAAACAAGACATGAAGTTCCTATAAACCCATGTCCCCAAATGCTTAGATTTTTAAGTAGCACCTACATAAAATGTGACATCCATAATTCATGCTCCCCACATCTTTCCATTGATCATCGTATACCTTGTTTTCATGCATGTAGTTAGCACTGTAAGTTTGTACACGTAATTTTGTTACACCCTGTATAATAGGCCGACTGGTGTAATGGAGGTAAAAGGTTAAATGCAATTAAAATATTATGTTTTATAATAATGTAATGTGCTATTTTAAATAGTAGCTAACATTTGATTTAAAGTACTTTTATAAATGCTGATAATTTTATATACTTGTATACTCACATTATCTGCTATATTATGCAGGACACTTCTTAAACCCTGTCAGTTAATATTACATATTAATCAATGATTACTATATAAGCTTCTTAAATTCCTAATATGATCTCAATATGCGATTTTTAAGATTCCACTGTGAATAATTTGCAGGCTTGCATACTAACATGTTTTGTAATTTTTTTTTTGGAAAGCAGCATTCTACATGTTAGGAATATTATTACATAATTTCTGTATAATGATGCATATAATTCTCTAGTTTTTTTAATAATAAATGTCTCATTTTGTCCTCAGGAATAAATCACATGTAATAATTTCTACCTATTTGCTGAAATTAACCTATTTCTTCCGAGGGCTTCTCCTAGGGGTACAATTTCAGGTCTATATGAGGCGTGGTTTCATACATTGATTTACTGCAACATTTTGTATGCTATGCTGTAAACCTGCTGTAAACTAACGGTGTATTTGTTTTTACCGATTTTCCTTCATAGCCTATATGTGTATAAGATGATTAGTAAGACTACATTTATCTACAACAATTTCTCCCGGTTTTGCCTTCATCTTTCCTTTCCCTCCACCCTCCCAAAGATGAGAGAAATGATTGAGTAACGATGCGTAATATTGAAAAAAAACCTCAATATTTCACAAGTTTTCTTCTCAATAGCTAGAAATACTGCATGGTATAATGCGCTTACAGTTTTTAAATACTAATTAGCAACAAATTTCTAAGTGAAATTTTCTGCTTCTCAATGTGCTTATTATTGCTCTTCCCCATCACGTAAATTAACTAAGGAAGAAGTCTGAATCGTTAGTTAATTAACATCACATCGTTTATTATGGAAAAAAACCTGTTTTATAAATTTGAGTTCATCCATGTCGGAAGTGCTGCTGATGCATATGTATATAGTTTGTTTCTTGGCCGTTGTAGAATATCAGTTGAGATGACATAGCACGATATTGTTGGCTTGTTTGTGTGTTTCAGTGTACAAAAAAAATAAATGCAGGGGTGCAGGAGTGGCAAATTAAGAGTCAGGTTGCAATAGTCTGGAAATAAGGTCCCATCACGTAGTAACTCAAGAACGAAGGTTAAGTAAATATTGGTTGGAAAGCGCCAAATCACAGGTGTTGCATCTTCGGGGCAGCATAAATCATATGGCGAAATGAGTCCTGATTGCCCTGAAAATTCCTCTACCTAGTGATTTATTTGCCAATCAGCTTTTCCTTCGTGTGCACGGACTTTCTCCTTCACCTCTTCTTTTATTTCTGCATCATTATTCCCTTCCTGTATTTTTGCATTTAGTGTAACCTATTCGAGTAAATGACCTGTGAATATATCGCTCATTTATCGCTATTATGTACAATGCAGAGTACCGGCAAAGTCTGATGATATTGCGAATAACTTTGATGGAACATCTTTATGGAGACAAAATTAAAATTTCTATCATTGTCAATAACGTCACCAATGGAGGTTCCCCTACATCATTTAAGTTAGTCAGCAGTTTATACGTGAAAAGTGGAAAGATTAAAACTTGAAAATTCAGAACTGCTGTTCCGTATTGTATAGTAATCATCTATAAATATAAATTGCTATGGCAGACGTGAGATTATAAACATAGCTAACTCAAGACCCCAAGAGTGAGGTCACTTTTGAATTTGTAACAGCGATATTTTTGGAAAGCGCAGCTGCTTCAGTAAATATCGATTTCTGAAACTTGTTTTGGTAAAAGAAATTTACAGCAGGTTAAACTGAACAAATATACATCGTTCGCGACTCAAAAAAGCATATTAGAACGGCTAATTTAGCAATTGTAAAAAATTACAGTCTACCCTTTTTTGGAACAAGTTTCAATTCCTATGATAACGCAAACAAAGTATGTGCGGGATGAAGTTATTTTTTATTACCATTGTATGGATAGGTTAGATTAAAAGAAGTTGAAGCCAAAGATAACATAACCACAATGTGCCCTAAGAAAAACAAAGCGGAAAATTTATAATACAAAAACTAGGCACATGGCATATAATCGTGACTGCGCATGCATGCATCATAAATCAATGGATGTACAAGTTAAAGTTAACTTAAATATATGTATACTGATGGCATTATTCAACATGACATGACTATTAAAATCAATATATCATTCTTCCCGTAATGATACATTTTGAGAGTGAAAACATGTAAGTAATTAAGGAATTTACAAACTTTAAATTAATTAATATATTACAAAAGTGACTTAATATGTACAAAGTCAACACAGAAAACCTGTTCGTTATGAAGTAAAATATAATAATCAATTTAGAAAAAATAAATTGCAGAATAAAAGTTAATTGAATTTATAATAATGGTACAGGATATAAAAGCAGATATTTTCCACAACACAGAATTCAATATAAATTGAAAAAATGTGTATCCCTGTATATGTCAAGTAACTTTTTTGAAACTCTACCCACATAATTAATGCATTGCGATTTTTGATATACCTAGTGGTAAATTTATTGAGCCACCCTATAGAATTTCCCAAACGTTTTTGTATCTTTCAGATTAGATACCTGCAGAAGCCTACAAAACTAGTATGTATACATGAGGTAATCATTACACAAATGCCGGACAAAATGGGTGGCCAGTTATAAGCAATTGCTATTGCTTCAGAATTCCCTTTTGCAATTGGCACGCACGTCATTTGAGGAATGAGATGGAAAGGGGTGGGGGTGAATGAAGGTAAAAACAAGAACAAATAACAGTCTCACTTTTTTCTCTACGCCTAAGATCCCAAGAAACAACCTAGGCGTTTGCGATAATTGTTGCACTTAATCACGAAAACGTCTGTACGGTGAGAGAGATACAGAATACATGAAAGAAAAAGAGAAGAAAAACTTGAGAAGAAAAGAGGTCGCCAAAAATGACGCCGTGGGCCTCTCAATTACGCCGCAAAATACCCAATCATTAAGGGTTCTCAAACATGTTATCTATACGCCCTAATGAGCACCACTGTCCGTCCAAGAACCTTTTCAAAATTGTTGCACTCCAACCTGAAAACGCTACAATTTAGGCTTACCAAGAATTTGCCAATTGTTTTCATCCAATGAAACAAAGCAGGCTTAAATTCATCCTTTCTGTAAATAACTAGGCATTACATAACGTGCACTATCAATTTTTTTAAAACGCAACACTCTTTACATGAAAACAGATTATAGATAAGTTAAACATGAATGTGCTTGGTTTTACATTGCAAATGTCCAATCAAGCCACTAATCACAAAAGAGATGATCTTTATTAATAGAAACAGCTAATTGTTGCAGTTGGATGTTAATTTTCATCTAATCGATGTCGATCCAGATTGAAGTGATATACAAGGAAGCTCCGTACTGGAATACATGTTTGATTTGAATTGGCAAACGGAATGTTTTTTGCCAAAGAACTATATAATTTTTGTTCTTGGTGGTATGTGGAGGGAGATTCACTCAACATTTTTTTACATGATTTAAATTTCCTCAAACAACAAAAGATGTGGAAAGCATTTCCGTGTTGGTACACAAAGTATATCAGAAATGCACAAGTCACACAGTACAAAATACAATGCCATAGTTGAGTAAGAAATTGTATGATAAAACAGAAATTAGCATATGAAAATGTAATTTTTTCCCCATAGAGATTTTGCTCTAGTATGTTGGTTGTTTATTTTTATATTCCCAAAGTAATTTCTTTTGCTTCATGGATGGAACGTCACGGTTTAACACTGGCAAAGTAATGTAATTACATAATTTGGCTGCTTAAAGGGGTAAAACAAGTGCGTAGAAACGCGTCCAGACTTCGTCCTTTTACAAAGACGGTAATTGCATGGTTGCAAATGATTGATGGCCTACGTTGGATCTCACAACAACTATACTTTGAAAAAATATATTGGCATGCTATATACCGTGAATATCAAACAAAAACGAACAATAGAATTAATAAGTGTACTGTATATATTAGTCTTCAGATTAAAACAAAAGCAGATAACAAAAATATAACTTTTCATTTAACTGATAAAAAAACTGAATTGTGTAATATGTTATATCTGATCAATGATTAATAACTAGAAGTTATGATTTTACGCACAAAAATTAATGCATAGGGAAACTATTAAATTTTATAAAATAGTATTCAAAACAACCTATGTATAAAGTCTGATATTCTTAGGGATGTATATGTATTCACAAACATGTTTCATAATATATGAGTTGCTGTGTGATTGGCATATTTTAATATAATATCGTATAGGGTGTAATATACCGCTAAACCGCCAAGTTGAGAGCTCATCAATAATATTCTTGTATAACTGTGTCAGTGCTTTGTACAAGTTGAAGTTTGCACTTTGCGACCTGTATAAAGGTGCAAAACGATTGAGAAAGTAATGTAAACCGTCCAATTTCATGTATGGGCCTGAAAGAAAAGGCGGAGTATATAAACGTGAAGGATTTTCGACCAAAGTGCCAGTTTCAGGGTTCTGGTGTTGTGTCACAACGGGGCACAAGATCGTAAAATTTGGATCGATTCTAGGAAAGAGCTCAAACATTGAGTAATATATTACACATGTGAGCACGCCTTCCCAACACGATGATGGGACCATATAAGATCGCATGTGTAAAGCACATATAGGCTTCAAGTTTTACAACTACAACACGAATACCACTTGGATTTTGCGGCCTTAGCAAATTGATGGTCCTTGCAGTTCCCCAAATATATAACTTTTGTTAGACTCCTGAGTGAAATAATATCTGAAATCTCTCAAGTCTAAAAGTCATCATCACGATGACCAAAATTGTGCATGAATGAGCATGAAAAGGAATGAATATCGCAGTGATGTGGCATCTTATCTGAGTGTGCCATTCCTCGTGCCCCAAGTCATTCGTCACTTTACCACATTAGCGTCACCCTTGGGTCTCATTTTGCAACCCTCACAAAGGAAGAAGAGAGCCAAACCTGTTGCAAGAAACTCCCAGAAAACAAAACCTCCAAACAATGCTTAAAGTTTTCCAATTTTGACGAAAAAATATGAGTCTTGGCAAGTTACTTCCCGATGAAGAAGAGATAAAATTGTCCAAATAGCGATCATGTTACAGAAGCTATGTTTTTTAAGCTTTTTTTATTTAATTTTCATCCTGAATATACCCCACAGGACATTTCAAGATAATGATGTTCCTTGATGCTTAGAGATTAGAATTATTCCTAGTGTATACATTTTTGTGGAATTATAATGAGGTGACAATCAAGATTAGCCTTTGGGCTTTTATGTAAAATAATTTTATGAGTACACTCGAGTGCATGTGTACAATGACACATTTATGTATACAGATTACAAGTTATATAGCAAATTATTTGAATACAAATATAATATGTGAAATTACTCGTTCTCCAACGACTCATAATTGCAAGCACGTTTATGAATTACAAATTCTGCAAGACAAGAAACATTTGGCCAACTTAATTCACACATGATTTCACGTAGAAGCATTTATAGGGTTGTTTTTATTCTCACTCGAGTCCTTATATGCAATTATATATTTATGCAGAGCTCCAATCATGCAGGAAAACATGTAGGTACACAGGAATGCAGGTAATACAGACTAACTGTATTTTCTATAAAATTATATATTTGAGACAAACATAAACATAGTAAGAAACATTGAAGTCTCGCATATCACTGAAAATATATCGAGGCTGGGACTTAGGTTGTTTTTTTGAGGAATATGAAGGATTTCTGATTTTCCCAAAAGTTTTTGCAACATACACTATAGGGGATACACAATCGTCTTTCTGGCACAACATAGATAGCAAAATAATTAGGTGATCCAATCACATGATTAACTCAAAACTGCAAATTGGCATATTCATATATCGGGCATAATAATAAGGAATATGATATACCCATAACAGAGATATCCTCATTATATGCACATGATGACTCTATCCATCTTGGATTTCTTCGGGAGTTTTATTGGTAAAATTTAGATCTTACAGCCAATATAATTTACAATAAAAAGGAATATAGAAAAAGCTGGTAGGATGTTGCTTCATGAAGGCTGTGTAATATTGAATTTCATCGCAGGCAAACCACAATTGCAATTCACTGATGGGGTTTATTTGGGGACATTACGGTGGCCCCCCTCAGTGGGCCCAGGCGTCTTGAAGAGTTCCCTGGACGTTGGTTCTTCTTATCCCTCGCCTGGCTTGATGAGAGAGACCACATAGGTGGAGGGAGACGTTCATTGGGGGTCTAAGGGTTCAAGTGTTGCAGTTGGGATGGTGATTGCAAGGAGGGAGAGAGATGGACATGGACATGGCAGGACATGGCAGACGTATGGTTGCCTTGTTCGGACAAACTGTACATTCCGAGCTGCGGTGACACACTCGGACCGTCATCAATATTGCAACGCACGGTCATCCGTTTTCCTCAATTGTCTTCCCATTTTTCCCACAACTGCTTATCATCCTCACCACATACCTTTACATTTACAAACGGCCGGCCTGGGCAACAACATCCTCATGTGCAGCATTCAATAATGATTACTTTCTTAAAATGCATGAGCAAGAATTACAATAGATTTGAATTCGAGTTGGTGTGGAGCTCTCAATAGTAACAGAATGCAAAACCTGCAAATTTTTAATCACAACATAATAATAGATAGTATACTAGAAATTCCACTCATTCAGGTGACATTTACAAGTAGAATTTACAATGCGTGAATACAGGATGTCTGCCAAATTGAAGATATAAATCTACAGAACTTTCCAAGACTTTAATTCTTATTGCATGCAGATAAAATTTAATAAAATATTTGTGTGAACTCCAAGTACTAGTTGCATCACGATTACAGAATAAAAAATATGCTATTTTTTAAATACTGTACAACAAATTTCCATGTTCTCTATAACAAAATAAAAATTCATGTCTATTTTCAGACCCCTATATTACCCTTTCAGGAAATACAGAAATTCCATGCTAATATACAGGCTGAGGCAAAAGTCTGGTTCTCGATGGTATATCTCGAAAACGATGACAGTTGTCGTTTCGAATGTTTTACCGTTGTATAGTAAACAATTGAGTTTGCAACTTCTCTACCTGACACCCAATTGGGAATCGAGAACCAGACTTTTGCCTCACCCTGCATACCCTGGTATATGTGAATATATTTATTATGAAAATACATTAACATTTTTTAATGATTTGATATAAATTTGGAACAGTTATTTTGTGGAGTAGACTTATTTCTCATCTCATACTTCTCTGGCAATTTAAAGCAAAAATAATGAACATGAATTTTCCTGCAAGGTGGTCCTATATCATTAAATAAATGACGGCCGCACATGATGCATGTAATCCCATCCAACTCTCATACATACAACTTTGAAGACTGCACATATAATGTTCATTGTTTAAGGAGAATTATGACCTACACATAAATGCACAATCACCGCATAGGTCTATGTATGTTGGTGAATTACTGCTCGATTGGCAAATTTAAATCACCGTTTTGCTGTCTACAATGACGTATATAGGGACAAAAACAACGACTGCCATGGTCTGCATGCCAAGCACGTCCGCAGTTTGTATGAATTCAGTTTTGAAAGCAATCCTTGAAGAGCGAAATAACGAAGTCCAATTACTATAAGCAAACGAGCTACTAAAAATGTCAAATTGGATAACGAATGCGTCCATGAATTAGCTCTGGGACGATTGTATTTAAATTAATTTGTGGGGAATTTAGCCCACTAAATATAAATTACAGTGCAATTTCGGCAACTAGGCACTATGTCTTAAAAACGGCTGACATTCAATTTAAAATTGCAAAAATAACGTAATATAGGCATTGTACAGTATACGTACTTTGAAGTTCATTTATTTCAATGGGAAATCATTATACTATTTATAGACAAATTATGTTCATCTTGCGTTATTGAGAACTACATCTGGGAATTTTTGCTCTAATTCTGAGTATAATGGAAAACGACTTATAAGCAGATAAAATTCCAAAATAAACTATAAGCCATTAACTGAACAACTGATGCTCTCTATACGTACAACTTTCAAATTTGAACTATTGCATTTTAACGTAACAGACTCAAGATATGAATTTTAAAAAAATTGTTGTAGTGATGACTCCAACGTCAACTTCTATATAATACACCCAGAGATATTCGTTATACAGGTGTAAAGGCATTTTACACGAAATAAAGTACACAAATTAGAGGTTAAAGTTCACAAGGCGTCGACGAATGACAGGTGGCAGTTCCTAATATGGCCTACTAAGGGCATTTTATGTGTTTTGTTCATGGTTGTGTGGCGCCAACGAGCAAAAGAGGCGTATGAATGTGTCAGACATTGAGAAGCAGAATAGACGTGGAAGAAAGGTTCTTTCTTGACCATGACTTCACGGGCCACCGCGGGGTGCGCATCGCTGATTTCCACATTTTTACCACTCACAAAAACCCCCATCTTTTGCAAGTCTCAGCAAACTGTTAATGGCGACAAGTGTATAAATGCAGTAGATGTAAGAGTGTTGACGATTTTTCACCTATATTGGAGTGCGGGCAAAAAGGAGTCGTCTATCTATTATTCTACATATAGCTAGAAGTGTAATGAATAACATATGCTCTTGGTGACAAGTGGGATGGCCACATTTCTGCAGAGAAGAAGGGAAAGGTGGGGCATGTGGAACGAGTATAAAGAAGAGGAGAGCTTCAGGAGCTTGGCATTCCGAAGCTGACCAAAATTTAACCGTCTGTCACGCCACATCTGTAATTTACTCGGCTCGGAGCGATGCTCAAGTTGTTCAACTCGTTCAAAGATCTCATCACAGGAGTAAAACAACACCACCCCACTTCCCCTGCCTCCCTTGCCAATAACGGCAGGGGCATACATAACAACCGGCTTCCAGCAAATTTCCAAATCTTCTTATACATGGATGTGTCAAATTGGCCACAATGTATCCAAACCACAGTGTTTAAATATTGAAGAGTAGTATTGCTGACATTACCATATTTAAACTCAATCAGCTTTTGTGACATCATATTCAGGGGCAACAGCAAAACTAAGATTCCGATTACTCCTCCATTTTACCAACAATTTCCAATCTGTTTTCATCAACATGTTAAAAATACTATGAATTTGTTTTCCGAAATAAAACGATTCGTCGAGTTGGAATCAGTTTAACCTTAAGGTACATCATAATCGATAATATCATCAATGAGTGTATTTCTGTCAGGTTAAAAATATACGTCATAATTTTTGTTGTCTTTCGATTCCTTTTAAAATTATTAACAATATGACTAGACTTCCCAGAGACTGTATATAGTAGAACTCAATTCGTATTAATCCGATTACATTATTTCCGCTTCTTGAAATTGGTTTCACTACCAATATCCAGTCAGTATACATATGGATATGTAGTAAAAAGCTAGCTTTGAGGGATGAATTTCTGCATGATTTTTTGAGCACGAATGCTGATAGAAAATGAGCGGAAAAATGCTGGTTTACCCAAGGCTGTTATCATATAGGTATACTAAAAGCACCAATTCTGTTCACGTTCAACACATACATAAAACCGTCAATATTTCCCTAAGGTCCTCATCGAAATCCACCCAACCCTCCTCTTCAATTTCACGGACAAGACAGTAACTAAGTTTGTTAAAGTCAGCGTGGAGTCCATTGTTAGTCGTGCAAGTGCAAATAGAAATTCCACTTAGGGCGCCCAACCGGACCTGTTTCTCACCACTTTTCTCCACCTTCATTCCTCTCGTCATATTTCTCGGCAACAAGTGATCAAATCTCGCATCATTTTGCCCTCCTGTTTCCCATTCTCCTCCTCTGCAACGCCGCATGTGGTCCCATACAACTCCAAGAATCAACAACCTTCAACCAACCATACACAGCCAGTCGTCCAACACACTGCATATACTTCATCCTCAAGATCAAACGTCTGCTCGCTTTCTTCAAAATCAACCCACTGCTATTAACTTTCCCCTAAATAAGATATGATAACTGAACACCTACGCATGATACGAATTCCAGAAAACTCATCTGTTGTGTGTCATGGAAATCAACAAAGTTACTATACATATGTGAAACGAAAGTCTACAGAAGATTGAAACAACTGCAAACCACGTAAATGGAACTGGTTAAAGTCTAATTTAAGAAACAGTTTTCTACAAATTATTCACTGTATTTTAAATTGTAAAAAGATACTCATATGTTAAATACAAGTTATTTTTACAAGCATCAAGAAATTAACAATAAAAATTGCTGTATATATTTTAATTGGAAGAGATATTGTAAAAACTACGAGATTAGATCTAAATTTGAAAGTATTGGATGTAATCAAATTCATTAATATGAATTGGTGTGTGGATCAGATTTTGAATGGAATGACCGTGCAGCAAAGCTTTTTATAATACTGTAATAAAATAACCATTACGTGAAATGGATAATACTACAATGTCAGATTGATAATAATTATCGTTTTACAGAAAAACTAAGGTAAACTCCTTTAAACAGGTTTTTCTTTCTGTTTGTTCCAAATTCCCCAAGGAAATAAGCAAAAACCTTGCTTTTTCAACCTCGTAGGTTAAATTGAAAATTACATCGACATTATGTTGTCATATATTTCAGTTTGACACACTTGGCTGACTAATTGATTGCATGTGTCAATCCATAAACTAGGTAAATGAATGCTTACAGATATTGAAAAAGGAAGTGAAAAAGCTAGCTGTTCCAGGCCAAGTAACAAATTCAGCAAGGTGCCAATGTCAGCAAGTTACACGCTTTATGAATAGACAAACAGCATCTGTGAACTCAATAATAGTGATTGAGTGGATTTTCTTTCTCTTGCCAATTGTAAGATAATAAATGTGACACTGGTATAAGCAAGGACGCATATAAAATAAACCCAAACCTTTTTGTAATTGCGGTCGAAACCTAGCGATTTAAGTGACACACAACAAGTTTCCCCAGATCCTTTGTCTCGTCTCGTGTTTTTAGTATGTTGGCGACATTTTTCGGATTCACTTGTTGTAGTGAAAAATGTACCGAGTAAATAACATCCTCCGGTTTTAGCTCTATAGTATGATTGCGAATTGTTTATCCGTTGGGTGACATTTTTCTTAGCTTGGCTACTCATTTTTCATCTTTTTTTTTACATTTTTCTCTCTCCGCATCTCTTCCTCTGTTTAGGACTTACTATCACTTCCCAAGGTTATGTGCGGGGAAATATTGCAGTCATTTGGAATTTTGGATAGACCACGTCCCTCTGAACCGAGAGCAGGTTTTGCTCAAGTATGGTCCCTAAAAGCAATATTTTTGAATATATGCAGGATGGCATATTGGGTGAGGACATCTGTGTTCATGTATTTCTATTTCAAATAATGATCTCTCTGAATAATGTTGCAGCCAAACTCCCTTTACTGTAACTAACTTCACAATAATCATTCACAGTCTAAAATGACAGAGCGTTGTCAAATTTGGTTTAATTAACAGGGAAACAAATATAGTAAATAACTCCCGGTTATCCGCGGAATTAGGTTTGTGCCACAACCG
Source organism: Glomeris maerens (assembly GCA_023279145.1). Classification (NCBI taxonomy): domain Eukaryota; kingdom Metazoa; phylum Arthropoda; class Diplopoda; order Glomerida; family Glomeridae; genus Glomeris; species Glomeris maerens. The sequence continues at coordinate 590 of WWPM01007491.1, read as the reverse complement.
CAAATAAACTAATTTACAGCATAGGGGTACTACACATACAACTACGACTCAATAAACAGTATTTACAAGTTTATTGGTTTAATTTTTCATACAAAAATCGGTCAACTGTTAGTTTTTTCGTGTTAAAACGTACCTCTTTCTTATTTATCGACGCAAAAAAAAATGAAGAAGGAAGACGGCGTATGACCGAGAGTTTAATGAAGTACATAAAACGTGTATATATGCATGTTGTCAAACAGTGAAAATACTAGATTTTTAAGCAGTTGCTGTCACTGTTCGGTCAATAATTGGCCTATTTATACCGAACTTTATTCTTCTCATGCAAGTCATAAATATGAAAACCCTTGTAATACAGTAGTATGTAAATAATTTATTTTGAAACTTACTGTCGTTCAAAAATTATCTGATTGGATTTGGTATAAGAAATGAATGGTGTCAATCATTATATTGTGGGTGCAATGCAAGGGACAATTTTATTGCAAACGACAAAAATAAGTAAGTCTCGTGCAATGATTCCTCAGATATCATGCGCGTATACAGCATCTTTTAAGGTTTTGTGCTTTAATTAACATTTGTGGTTTAATTGTTCA
>WWPM01007490.1:0-17390 GCA_023279145.1 Glomeris maerens | reverse complement strand
AATATATTTGCAGTACTAATTATTTTGTGGCATTTCAGTCACTAATATATGCTAAGAATATTGTAAGAAACTCATTGAATGTTAATACTTATGCTCGCAGGTAAAGTAGCCTACAGTTTTAATTTGAATCATGAAAAATATCCAAAGTCAACATAAATGTTATATTTACATTTATATTTCGGAAGGAAATTTCATGCAGCACGTATAGTTATACTACTTTGTCAATTATTTTTGAAACTTGACTTCATTCAAACTTCAATGACATGCATTTCCTCGATGGACAAAAAAATAAACGCACAGGTAATGCGACGTCATCACATTTATTGCCCAGTAAAAAATGAGTACAAAACCTTCAATACACGCACCACGATGTTACAAATAAAACCTTGTGTATGATCCTGTATTTTCGCAGTATTTTGCGGAAAATGTAGCTAAAGTGTCTGTTCTAATCAATGTTCGAGGTCAATTAAATAAGAAAACTCCATTGTATCTAAAATTCTATAATTGTTTCTATTAAATTGCAGCTGTCTGCATTTATATGTATATAGTATATCATCCACAACATGCTGCGAAATTTGTTGTTCCTACATGGCAACACGTTCTCCCATTTCCAGCACAGCCAACAGTTTGATCACAAACTCCTTGCTGTAAATTACACTGGGTAAGCGAGGTAATGGTGTCCGCGCATCTTGGGTATACACAACACCTAGTGGCAGGAGCAATGTTTGGTACTTCGCAACAAACCCGATTTGCGGGACATTCACTGTTTCCACCACACACCAATCCGTTGTTCAAACATTCACCTACATTGAAAGCTGCTGGGCATTGTCGCCCTCTAGCTGCACTCACACAGCAGCTAAAGTTCAGGAGTCTACCTGCGAAGTATGTTCGGCAACAGATCTCGCCGTTGAAGCATTGGCTATCATTTGTACATACATCTGCGCTTCTGCAAGCTGGTGGTGGATTACTTGCAGGACATATTCGTGGTTGCGCAGCTTGTGCTATATAATCAGAAATATATTAGCCCAATTTTGCAATCGGAAGCTTCATAAAATTACCATTACGAATTGCCAAAAGTAACATACGGGATGTTTTATATATACATATATAGTCCCTTTGCAGCTTCATAAATTTATTGCAAATACAAGTGAGAAGATACAGATGTGGTAATTATTACACAATGAAAAGTACACATTGAAGTTTATTTTCCTCATTCCTTGCCATTGCAAGGAAGCGGAGTAATGTAGGAAAGCGTACATCAAGGGGAAAGACGTGCATTAATCTATACACATTTCATGTATGTGTACAATATATGTGGACTTGTATTAATGGAAAGTTATGGTTCCAACATGGTGACCTCCAGTGTGTCTAACGAAAAATTAAAATTGAAATATTACTGTAATGAATGTTAGTACGAATAATACGTACATAAGAAAATCAAATCTTCATAATTCATCCCCTGTGTTGTGCAGGATTTAAGTAGCGTTAATGAAATTTAACGTGTAACTTATTTTGATATGCAAGTTAGTAGAATATTGTGTTTACGTCTTTGAAATTGGAAGAAAACTTACTTGCAGCATTGCAACATCTTATGCCTTGGGTTGAAGAGCAACAGACAGGCGTTGCGGTGTTGCAATCGGAGTTAGTTTTGCATCTAAGTGATGTCAGATTGCACACCGGATTAGCTGGGCAATTTGAATCTACGAGTAATCAAACTCGACAAATTAATTACTTGTTACCTTCACGTATTTCATGTTTGAAATTAGTAGGTATGTATACTAACCTGTTGTTGCTGCATTGCCTTTGTCTAAAATTCTTTCATCATTGTATGATGCTGGTAAAACCACATACAACTGAAATGAGATCACTAACATGCAAACTGCAAACGCATAGTTCACCATTTTGGAATACAATGTAACTGATATCAAATATAAAGTTAGATTGGTTCCAAGTCTGATTCTTAACTGCTATTTCAACGTTTTGAAAAAGTTGCAAGGTTGGAGATCAGTGATTTGAGATAAAATATATCACTGTATTTATAGTAAAGTTTCGCTATTGTTGGCTTAAACGGAAGAACAGTTTTTAACATTAATTCATTTCACAAATGGATGTACAGATTGTGAAAAATGGAAAACTGCAGTTCCTTATTGCATTGGAGGTGTAGCTAGAATACAAAACACTTTGACAGATGTTATTGCCCCAATAGCTTCAACATGCGACCAATTTGTATTATTTATGTGAATATGATCGATTTCTCTTAGAAACGACGAAGAGAACACCTAATTTTTTCCATGCTACAGTTACTTTTTATTTCAAATTAAAAACCGCGAATTTTTGCCAAGTCTTGGCATAGTACTTTTCAATAATGCTACAAAATAAAGTAAGTCGCAGATTTAAAGATATTCTGGCAAATTGGGCTCTTCATCCGCACATTGTATAATAATGTCACCATGTTTCAGTTGCATGAGGACATCTGAATTACAAACCAATGATATAGAAATAAAAATTTGATGGATACGCATTTTTATTGTTTATTTCTCAGTATAAAACTCGGTATACAACAATCTTTTGTTGACATATTAATGAGGTACAGAATAATGAAACCATTTAAAACTTCTTTATACATATATAATTAGATAATTTGAGTAATTGACGTTTCCTCTTGAAGTGCATACAAAAAAAAGAAATGAATATTTTCGGTTACAAATTTCCCCTTTATAATGAAAGATTACGGCATTTGAATGGAATTGCAATTGTCGTGTAAAAAAGAAGTGCTGTTATAATCCTGGATCAACTACACAACATGGAACAGGCGAATTGCCTGGATGACAGCAAATTTCCCCAGTCGCACATTGGGCAGCCGGACCGCACACTGGTGGCATTCCACCTCCAGCTGCACCTACACACTGATTAAGTACAGTAATTCTTGCTGGACATATGGGGAACACACAACACCTAATTACAGTACTGTCGCCTATTGCGCAGCAAACTTGACCTGCATCACAATCTAACGCACCACCGCATTGTGGGAGAGTTGCGTCGATACATGTTTGATCTGTAACCACAGCCGGGCATTGTGGTCCTCTAGTAGCATTTATGCAGCAACTAAAGTTCAGAAGTTGTCCCCCGAATGACGTTCTGCAACACCGCTCACCGGTGAAGCATTGGCTATCGTCTGTGCATACATCAGCCGATCGGCATGGTGGTGGTGGATTATTTCCAGGACATATTGGTTGTCCACCACCTCGAGCTATACAAGAAAAAATATGTGAGTTTAAATTCCAAATTGTCTTTCATCTGAAGTTAAATTTCGGGACAGGCCCATCTGCATTTTAGGATTAATGTAAAATTAAGGCTGCTTTTTACCTATATCCTCCAATTTTGAATGATTCCATCAATCCAATTTAACTTTATTATACCACCTCATACGAACTTATACATGTGTATATTTATAATAATATGAAGACTCTTACTTGTAGGATTGCAACATCTTATTCCTCGTGTTGAATTGGCTGCTGATGGTGTGCAGCACAAGGGCATGGCAGGATAACAATCTCTGCTACTTTTGCATCTGATGGATGTCAAATTGCACATTGCGTCCGTTGGACAATCCAAATCTGAACACAAAATAGCAATGTGTGAAGACAATTTGTTAAGCATTCGTATAGTATGCTACTAACCGTTTCCAGAGTAAGTGGATTTCCATTTAAATATCTTTTCAACTTCATTTGATTCAGAGCAAAACACGCAGAAGTTAGCAAATATCACAAACATGCAAACTGCTGAAAGCGTCTTCATTATATTAATTGGTAAAATTTAGAAAGATATTTCAAGAGCCTATATATTTTGAATTTTGCTTTGCGGAATAAAAGGGGCTCGTGTTCAGGGTACTTTCTGCTTAATCCATTAACTGTACTCCAACTTATATACTGAGGAATATGAATATAGCAGAGTTGCATAGACTGATGAATGCATGGTAATCTATTCATAACTTCCCAATTGCGTTTGCATACAACTTTGAAATAAAAATGAATCGCCAAGTTCCTTATTGCCTTTGATCTGCCCGGCTATAGTCTGTGTAATTTATCCTTTTTCAAAATTTGTTTCATAAAAACCTTTATTGCCTTTTTTTTGTTATGATAACTTTTTAGAAGTTTAGATGAGGCACCCGGAAATATTCAACCAATGCAGCTAGCTATTGTGATAATGTCGCCAGAAAAATGACAAAATCAGTGTTATAGCTAAATTATTCTAATCACAAATCTACTACAGACTGACTATACAGATAAAACATTCAAAATAACAACTGTGACCGTTTTCGCGATATTCCATATAGAGAAGCAAACTTTTGCCTCGCCCTGTATATAGCTTCATAAAATGAACTGATGTTAAAACAATATTTTACTTGAGCAATTGATATTTTCCTTTATTTTTACATTTTGCAAACTATATGTGCAGCGGACAAAGTATGTACTGAAACAAATTTAGTGCTTAGTTGCAGAATTGTCACGTTCAATTTCTTCCAATGTTAACATTTCAAGTAAAATTATACATTAATTGTGCAAAAGTTAAGACCCTGGAAATACTGACCGATTCGGTTTAATTTTGAAGACGTTTCTGCATGCAACCTATCCTACTATATACTGCTTCACACACATTAGTCAATGTGTTTTGTGTGCATTTTTGAGAAGGAAGTTGATGTACAAAGGATGTATTCAAAATTATATGAACTTTTTGTCAGCATATCAGCACATAATAAGTCAGTTGACTACTGAATATTGAATATGATTTACGATATTCTGGGAAGGGTTTGATGTTTAAATACTATAAGACCAGAGCTTGTCGTTTTGTTACATTTATTGCATTTTCTGGCATGGAAGCATTATTCCTATTCTCAATATTGCATTAAATTATTGTACGCGTATAGGAATTGCGTTTATTTATTTCTCCGTGTGACAGGTTCAATTCAGTGACACGGATGCAGTAAAAACTCGCAACAATGATACATTTAATTCTAAGTGTCCAACAAATATTCATAAATATTTTATTGTAAATAACTTTTCACAATATACATATATAAATGATAGTTTCTTAATATTTGGGTGTTCCTTCATCCACGAGAACCTTCAGTGGTAAGTTATAAGCATGCAAGCTACTCTGCTTCACAAAATTACTGAATTGCATTTAAATGTGAGCTGTAATGCATTTTGAATGCACTTTACCTTGATATATACATAACCACACTGATAGAAATGATTCATTATAAATTTAAAAACTTCGATGATGCTAAATTGTTTCCAAATTCCTTATAGGTTACTTACAACCTGTTCAAGAACACTATAACTAAAATGCTATCTGTGACACGCATTATGTTGCTTGGCGGTATTCTTGTTGTTGGTGATGCTGAATTCAATTCATCTTTGTGGGATTCTATCAAGTCTTCTGATGGTACGATATTGTTTTTTCAAAAAATGTGTGTTGGCTGTAAAACAATTGGAAGATTTTAAAATTATACAATATTCTAGAACAAGAAAGGCAGTCGTGTCCAAGCCCATCGGTTTGTCAAGGCACATACACTGCATGCAGCTCTCAGAACTGTGCAGGTGGCAAAAGATGTTGCATAGATTTTGCGCGCAACGTTGCATGCTGTTTAACTGCAGCTCCAGCCTCAGGTGGTAGTTTTACAGGGTGACCAAAAGAAGCATCCCCTTTTTTGATAGTGCCTTACTCAGCAACGAATAAGGACGCAGAGGAGTGATGGGTAGTTATTCTCTTTTAGTGAGAGTTTACCATTTTACCTTCAGTATTTGAACCCCCTATTTCTGAAGTTTTTCTGCAGATTTCAATCTTAAGAATTTCTGTTGATTATCTACAGAAAATGAAATTATGTATTTAAAATTGAAGCAAACAAAGACAACTTTTAAGCAGAAGTCGAGTAACGTGTGTGCATACTGAGATAATTTATTCCATTCACTCTGTTTCTGTTACTTATGTTGAAATTTTAAATTGTGGTTTCTGTAGAATTTCTGAAATGAGGGAAAATAATCTGTAGAAAATCTACAAATATTTGGACAAAATCCGAAATTCTGCAAACTATGAATATATTTTGTGCAGAAAATCTGCAGTCGTAGTTGCATTTTAAAATATGCTGCAGATTTCCTGTAAATGCAGATAAATATTGATTTCTGCGAATAATCTACAAAATTATAGTAATTTATGTAGATTTTATGCAGGAATCAATGTTTTTCTGTACAAAATCTTCAGCATGTTTTTTCTGGGGATGGAATCGGCAAGGCGAATTTTGAGAACAAACCTAAAAATTGCTTCTGGAGACATTCATGTTAACAGAGAATACATTCAATCATGTGCATGACCAAATATGGAAAAAAGTTATGTGTAAAATTATCTTATTACATGTTCATTCTAAAATGGGGATGCTTCTCGTGGTCACCCTGTATTTGTGGATTTTCCATGAGAATTTCGAGTCCATAATCCAGACTGCTTTACCTTCCAAGGCCCAGTGTGTCGTCCCGGTGTGGGAAATAATGATTGTGATCTTGCTGTTGGTGTCTGTCCCGATACACCAGGATGTCCCGCTGGCAAAACATGTTGCATGCCTAACGGTTCGTCATTCCTATGTTGCGTACTGAAAAATCTAGACCCGAAATGCCCTACGAATCTAGATTGCACAGCTGTTAATATGCCATGTTCTTCGCAGAGCTGTAAAGATGGCAAAATGTGTTGCGTAGATACTGTTCACAGCCTTGCATGTTGTGCGGACTCAGTAATTTAAAAGAACACAATTACTCGGGACAATAATTGGCAATGAGATCTTGAATATAGTCCTTAAATCCATACGACTACACAGGCAATGCTTTTCTACTATTTTCCACTAAAATTGTAAATGGTTGTGGAATATAGATAATTTGCACCAATAGTCACTTAGTCTTGCTTGCATTTTCTTAAGTTAAGAATCTCCGCATGTAAAAAAATATTCAAGGAAATAAAGTTCTTTATTACACCTGCAATATTTTATAATTCTCTAACAGTCTATTCAAGTATTCGTTTCATTTAAATATTGTTGTTGGCCATTTGTTGCCCCAATACATCACAAAATTGTCTCGAATTTAGCTGTCTATTTGCAATCATAATCATCCATATTATTTGTAGCGTATACAGTTATACATTTTAGTTTACAATTATAAATATGTAATTGCAGAATATACAATTAGATGGATTGAAAATTTGGTTCTTATCCGTTACTAATGTGTGATTCAACGTTTTCAAAATCATTGTTGGACCTCGGTGATTTCCGATAAACTCTATTACAGTATCTGTAGTAAAGTTTACAGTTCATAAATTAATTCGTCATTTTACAATGTCTCTACACATCTGTAAAAATGGAAAAATCCAGTTCCTTATTGCATTGGTGCTGTAGTATAGTAAACAATACACCTTGGCTGATGTCAATGCCCAAATAGTTTCAACTTCAAGACCCATTTCTATTATTTTTGACCACTATTCTCTCTTCACAGAAAGATGCAACAAGTACTTTTCAACTAAAAAAATGCAAATAGATTTTGTCCGTACGTGCAGTTCATTTTAAAAATTCTACAAAATAAAGTACATACTCGTGAGTCGCTGATTTCAGAAAATTCTGGCAGGTTAGACTCTGGCCGGACATCGTATAATGTCATGACGTTTTATTTAGGCAACTTGATTACGCAGTAATAATCTATAGAAATTCAAATTTGACGGATACGCATTTGTATTGTTTATTTCTCTGTAGAAAACTCGGTATACAAAAGGGTTTGTTGACATAGTAATGTGTATAGTGCATAATGTAACCATTTAAAACTCCTTTACAGTAGATAATTTGCGTAATTTTCCCTTTATAATGAAATATTACGGCATTTGAATGGAATTGAAATTTTAGTGTAAAAAAGTGCTGTTATAATCCTGGAGGATCATTTACACAACATGAAAAGTCCAAATTGCCTGGGTAACAGCAAATTTGCCCCGCCGCACATGGGTTATCTGTACCACACGTTGCTATACCTCCACCTCCAGCTGGAACTGCACACTGACTAGCTACAGTAATTCTTGCTGGACACTTGGGGAATGCACAACACCTAATTGCAGCACTGTTGTTTATTGAGCAGCAAACTTGATCCCCAGGGCATTCTGATGCTCCACCGCATTGTGCCATATCTACACATGTAGTTGGCGTAACCTGAGCCGGGCATTGAGGTCCTCTAGCAGCATCAATACAGCAACTAAAGTTCAGAAGTTGTCCTCCGAACGATGTCCTGCAACACTGTTCACCGGCGAAGCATTGGCTATTTTCTGTGCATACATCAGCCGATCGGCATGCCGGTGGTGGATTATTTACAGGACATATTTGTTGTCCAGCTCCTTGTGCTATACAAGACGCAATATATGAGTTTAAATAGATAATTGTCTTCGATCTCACTTTTGAATTTAGCCCCATCTGCATTAGTCTGTTACCTATCCTCAAATTTGAATGTTGCCACCTCTGTAGAGTACCAGGATTTGGAAAAATGACAAAGATTAATCCGACCCCATTATGCAGATTGTGTGATATTACACTTAAGTCTACCTCATAGTAATTTATGCTATACGTATTTGTAATATGAAGGCCCTTACTTGTAGGATTACAACATCTTATTCCTTGTGTTGAATTGGCTGCTGATGATGTGCAGCACACGGGCGTGGCCCCATTACAATCTCTGTTACTTCTGCATCGAGTAGATGTCAAATTGCACATTGCGTTCGTTGGACATGCCAAACCTGAACACAACATATATTACAATTTACATAAATTTGTAAAGCCTAGTTTGGCGTCTAAGTGATGGCAGATTGCGCATTGGGTCAGATGAGCAAGTTAAAGTTTCTCTAGATGTGTTTTTAACACTTGGAATTGCCAATTTGCAACTAACCTGTTGTTGCTGCATTGCCTTTGTTTAAAATTCTTTCATCATTGTATGATGCAGTTAAAACCACAGACAACTGAAATGAGATCACTAATATGCAAACTGCTAACGCATAGTTTACCATTTTGGAATACAATTTAACTGATATTAAATATAAAGTTATAGATTGGTTGCAAGTCTGATTCTTAATCGTTAGTTCAACGTTTTGAAAAAGTTGCAAGGTTGGAGATCAGTGATTTGAGATGAAATATATTTACTGTATTTATAGTAACGCTTCGCTATTGTTGACTAAAACGGAAGTACAGTTCTTAAATTAATTCGTCATTTCACAGATGGATCTTTACTGCACTTTGGGGAAAATTGAAAAACCCAGTTCCTTATTGCATTGGTGCTGTAGTATAGCATACAATACACCTTGGCTGATGTCAATGCCCGATTAACTTCAACATACAGACCCGTTTGTATTATTTTTCTCATCCAAAACGATGAGAACAACTGAAATCTCACTTTCATGCAACAAGTGCTTTTCAATTCTAATTAAAAATAACCCTAAGGAATAAAAGAAGTCGCAGATCATTGTAGACAATTCTGGCAGATTGAAGTCTTAGGCCGGACATTGTGTAAAGAGTGTCAAGACGTTTTTAGTTGAACAACTTAATTCCTTAGCAGACAATATAGAAATAAAAATTTGATGGATATGCAATTGGTATTGCTTATTTCTCATTGCAAAACTCGGCATACAAACATCTTTTGTTGACATTAATGGGCTACTATGCAGTAGCCATTTAAAACTTCTTCACAAAATATATAATTTGAATAATTGTTTCCTCAAGGAAAATATGAACATTACATAGTATTACAAAAATTCAATTGGAAATGCTACTAATTGCTTCCTATATCTGTGAATTTCCATTTAATTATTATGTTTTCAACTTCATTTGACTCTAGAGTAAAATACGCAGAAGTTGACTGATATCACCAAAATGCAAACTGATGTAAGCGACTTCATTATTTTTTTTGTCAATTTTATGAGGATATTTCAAATATTAATATATTTTAAATTTGGGCTGGTGGAGAAAAATGGTGTTCGTAGCTCGTGTTCAGGATACTTTCTGCTGATTCCATTTACTCTACTCCAACTTATATACTGGGGAATATGAATAGCAGAGTGTTGCGTAGACTGATGAGCACATGCTAATCTATTCATAACTTCCCAGGTGGGTTTTCATACAACTCGGAAATAAAAATGCACGGCCAGATAGTTCCTTATTGCTTTCGATCAGTTCAGCTATAGTCTCTGCATGTATGTATAGTCCATGGACCTCTCGATTTATATCAGTATCCAAATGTAATTTACCGTTTTTCAAATTCGTGTTTCGCAAATACTTTTATTGCCTTTTTTGTTGATACAGTAGCACTTTAAAAGCTTGCTTAGGTGAGACAACCCGGAAATGTGTAGTAATGATGTCGCCCAAAAAGTCACTTAAATCACTAAATTGTTCTCCTAATTATCCAGATTGAAACTCCTTAAAATTATCATCATTAATCATAATCTTTTATGAATCCCAAGAAGGTTACACTGAAAAAGGAGCGAATAATATCATGAGGCTGGTTATGGGAACGGATTAATTATTCCTATTTCCTTTATTTCTTTTGGGATTTAGATTTTATTCCTATTACTAAATTGCGAATTACGAAATGTTTTTGGAACTAATTAATTTCTAAAACGAAGCACCACTGTATATCTAAAATATCAAAATGCAATAAACAGTTTACATTAAAACGGGTGCTACCATCTTGGAGGTCCATAACATATAGATGGAGTTTTGTGTGAGTGGGTGAGTGGACATTGACATGTTCTGCAGCTCCCTGAACTAGCTAATTAATGTTTTGAATCAATGCATTTATAGATAGGTTAAAACATTTGTTCAGGTTGCACTATTGGTTAAAATTTATGAGTTGTAGTATAGCTAAATGAAATGAACTGATATTATAATACATTATTTATTTGTACGTTTTTGCAAACCAAGTGCAACAGACAAAACATGTCATATAAAATAATAGATAAGAGCAAGATGTGCGCGGGGAAAAAATTAACAACTACTCTGTGTAGGTTGATGAATTTATTTTATTGCACGAGTTGATGGCATATGCATGTCAATAATTGCCTACTATCCTGTGATTTCCCACTGATTATTATCGTGTATTGGTGTTCGTACAACAAATTTGATCTGCAGGACGTTCAGATGAATCGCCACACCTAAATAAAGGTGATGCATGTGAGATCATTCAGATTATTTGGACATTGTAATGACCGGATAGCAGAAACGCAGCAGCTGAAGTTGTGAATTCGTACGATGTTCTGCAGCAGATATCGTCTTCAAAACATTCAGAATCTTGTGTGCAAAGGTCACGTGTTCTGCATTAAGTGATGAATGCTAAATGTTAATATTATACAGATTGTCAATTGCCAGCATAGAAAACGCCACATTGTGACCTTCATTTTATGGCATTCAGCTGCACATAACACTAAATCTGTACTTGTAGCATAATTGAATTTATTATTATGAAGCTAAAACTCTGCATACTATAACATAATATGGAACTGCCCTTGGGTTAGAACATTATTTGTAAACTTTAAATTGATCAGTAGGAGAAAAGCAAGAAAAATCACATTGACCCCATTTTGTAAATGGCAATACCTTTTATCACAGTGTTTTGGACCAATGGGGAAATTCGTTTAGCGAGGTGATACATATTGAATGTGTTTTATGATAGTGTGGGAAAAGTTTGATGTGTAAATACCATGGCCAGTGCCTGTCGTTTTGTTACATTTTGTATTGTATTTTTCGATTCATGACTGAAATTTGCTATAATAATTGTTTCGAAATTAATTGCCTCTATTTCTTTATGCTGCAGTTTTATTCAATAACACGAATGCAGTAAATAAATTCAACAATAATACGTACATTTCATTGAATGCGTTTGACAATTGTTCGTAAATATTTTCTGTAACTTTGTTGGAAAATATATATATATATATATGAATCTCTGGGTGACACGTACTTCATTCACAAGATCCTTCAGTGGTAAGCATGCAAGCTATATTCTGCTTTCCTATAATTTTTGAATTGCGTTCAAAGGTGATATAAAATCTTGCATCTAGCATTGCTGCAATTATATTGTCTATCATTTATAAGTTTGATGGAGCTAAAATGAGCCCATGTTGCATTTGTCTATGCAGTCTTATGTATATGTATGATGATCCTCTTTGAGTTGATCATCCACGAACAATCTCGTATAGTTCTTGTACATTTGAGGAGAGAGAAATAATAGAACTATATTCTGAAACAATATGTTAGCAAATAAAGTTGGTGATAATTTTACAATATCCAATTTAGAAGTTTCAATTTATGCTCGGTGTACCTGCCAGTGTTAACTGTTTATTATTACAGTAATATGCAAAAGAAAACTTCCTATAGGGATGCATGACAATAAAGTCCGCATTTTTGAACGCAGAAGATTGTGATATTTGAACAAGATGCACACTGTGAAGACGCCAAATGGTTTCCATATTCCTTGTAGGTTACTTAAACCCTGTTCAAGAAAACTATAACTGAAATGTTATCTGTGACACGCATTTTGTTGCTTGGCGGTATTCTTGTTGTTGGCGATGCTGAATTCAATTCGTCTTTGTGGGATTCTGTCAAGTCTTCTGATGGTACGATGTTGTCTTTTCAAAAAATGTCTGTTGGCTGTAAAACAATTGGAAGACTTTAAAATTTGCCAATATAATATTCCAGAACAAGAAAGGCAGTCATGCCCAAGCCCAACGGTTTGTCGAGGCGCATTCACTGCATGCCAGTCGCAAAACTGTGCACGTGGCCAAGTATGTTGCATGGATTCTGACAACAAAGTTTCATGCTGTGTAACTGCAGCTCAACCGCCAGCTGGTAGCTATACATTTTTGCATTGCAATGATAGGAGACTATATAATCTATTTTGCCTTGTCTTCCAAGCCCCATGGTGTCTTCCTGGTGTTGGAGCGGTTAATTGTCGAGGGGTTTGCCCGTGTGGCGGTGGTGAAACATGTTGCACTCCAAGGGGCACGCAACAGGCATGCTGCATAACAAACGGTCTTACAAAGTCGTGCCCTGCTGCAGTGGATTGTTCAAACGAACCTGCATGTTATTCGCAGAGTTGTACAGGTGTCAACATGTGCTGCATAGATACTGTTCGTAGACGTTCATGTTGTCGGCAATCGGTACCATAATTGGCAATAAGATTTTGATTATGCTGTAAAACCATATAACTACACAGGCAATATGCTTTTCCACTATTATGTAGAATATATGCAACAGTAGTGGTAATTTTTATAATCGTTTTATGTATTATGAAATTCATAAACGGCTATGGCACGTACGGCTACAGTATATGCAATTTGCACCAATATAGTCACTTAGTCTTGCGCGTTTCTTTTCTTGATCGATGAATAAAGTTCTTTATAACACTTGCAACATTTTATAATTTTCCAACAATCTTGTGGTTGACCATTTTGTAACATATGCAATTCAGCCGTGTCTGTTTGCACTCATCCGTACATTTCGGTAAAGAATAAGTTCAAACTGTAATGTTACATGAATTAAATGAGTTACATTCTACAAGACGTAAGAATTTTTTGTTTGAAACCAATTCATTTTGGCGAACATTTACACATCTGGGAACAAATGAACTTACAAAATAGTAATAAGTTGCGTGCTTACAAACCCAAAATACGAATTTCTTAAAACAAACATGTTTATTTCACAACACTCAATGAGCAATTTTTGATTTATACTCTCTCTTATAGTGCTACCAAAATATGAAGAGACTAGTGCCCCGCCCCGTCCCGCCCACAATGCAGACTGGCCAATATATCCGATGCAAGCGTGGTGTACCCCAATTGGACAGTCTTTCATTGTGGGCGGGGCTGGGCTGGGCACTAGTCTCTTCTTATTTTGGTAGCACTATATGACTATCCAAATTTGCTACAAGTGCAAATTGGGCACAGTGTTGTCTGCCACAATTATTAGGTCGCAAACAATGAAGCGAATGTTGCTTTCACAACGTGCTTGGGCAATTGTTCAAGTCACCGTATCAACAGCTGAGGCTAAGACCTATTTTGAAATGTTATATTGGTTGTGATTATTCGTTGCGGTGCCTCAATGGTATTACTGAAAATGGTGTGACTTTTATGATGCGTGTGTTACACTTTTCGTTATTCCTTTCAACGAGTTTTAAGTTCTGATAGTATATATAAGAAGGAAAACCGTACAATTAAATTGCATTCGTCGTGATTAAGCATTTGGGTAGGTATACGCTTGCTGTCAACTGCGAAAGACTCTTCTGCAGATTCTAAATTGCTAAATGAAAGTACCTGAAACAATGATTGCTTTCGTTTTACTGCTGCTGACTTCGCTCTGTGCTGATGGAAAGTTTTTGAGAAATTACGATAATTATTTGTCAGATGGTGAGCTACTTCTTTGTACCATTTAGCTTGCGTATTTATGGGGGACGAGTTATGACACCTTAAGTGTTGCAGATGACATGCAGGAAAGACAAAACTGCCCTATTACAACATCGTGCCCAAACGGAATACCTTCTTGCAGCTCCAGTCTAGGATGTCCAACTGGTCAAAAATGTTGCATTGACATTCCATTAAGTAGAGCTTGTTGCCAAGTTACAGCAGCAGCATCCACAGTCACAGTAGCCACAATTCCTGTGACAATTCCAACTGGTAATTTTAAAATTGGTCTCAACTGTCGAATTGCAAAAATAAATTGTACGAAATTATTGAATACGGTTGTTTTCACTTTTTCAGGTATTACTACTAATATGTGTCCTGTTGGCATCGACTCGTACACTGATTGTGCATCACTAGACGGGTCGTGCAGCAACGAACAGGATTGTTTTTCAAATGAAATATGCTGCATCTTGCGCACTGAAATCCCGTACCAGTGTTGCATAAACAGCACCAGACCAGGATTTTACTGAAAATCGTACAGGAATAATTTGTTTGCTCCTGAACGTATTTCATATCCGAGTGAAACTTCTGTATTTCCGAATTATGTAATGTTTCCCAATAAATCGATTTTCTAATGCAACTAGTATTTGACAATTGAACTTTTATTTGAAGCATTAAATTTATAAGATATTTACTTTTTAAGGCAAAAAAGAGTCTAATTCTGTAAGTAATAAAGACAAGATGTTGCAGGGCCACACTGTATATAAAGGCGACCAATGGTGTGGGCGTTTATAATGTATACAAGGTTATTCAATGTATCAAAATATTTACTTTATTTTTCAAAAAAACACATTTACCAAGGACATAAATATGTTTATCGAAACTTCCCATTTCAGGCATGGAAAATTGTATCGGCCATATGACGCTCACTCTACTTTGCTGTTCGCAAAATTGTTGATTACGTTCTGACAATCTTGCATTTGGGCTGAAAAATAGTGCCAGGGCGTTCAATGACAAGTTTCACGGAAATTCCTAGTTTAGCAATTGGAAAACTGTCGGTCGTTATTGCACTGGATGATGCCAATGCTTAAATAGCTTGAACATCCAGACCCATTTGTATTATTTTTCCCCAGTATGATCAATTTCTCTGAAGACTTTTAAATTGGATCATCTTCAAACTAGTTTGATTTTTACATCCAGTATTGGCTAATGCAGTGCTATATTCTGTAGCATGGCAACATAGACAGGGGGACCGCCACTCAGGGAAACACAGGGAAAATGCAGGGAATTTGAATTGCCTAAAAATACAGGGAAAAATGCTACACGAGTCAAAAATAAACCGAACTTTGTCCGTAGCTTTAATAGGAAAGCAGTAATTGCAATAGTTCGGTTGATTTTTGACTCGTGCAGTAGTTTCTGATTAAACTTTTTGAAAGGGATGCATGAGAGCCCCTTAGCATGCATGGGCTTCCTTGTATGGCGGATGACGTCATCTGCCCCTCCTACCGATCGCGCAACCTGCTGGCACAAGCAATTTCATATGTATTTTGTGGTATGCAATCTATGATAGCGCAATGTAGGAGAGATTCAAATTCCAACATTAGCAAACAAGCATACATATACATAGGTAAATGGAATTTCTTTAGTTATTAGACAAATAAGAAAAGCTACATAGTCAGTAAAGTATGAAGCTAACATAAATTAACTAATCAATAGTTAACTCTTGTGCATATTTATTGTGCATCATGACTTCATCTTCAAAATTCAATCCAACTTGGCTACAACCGATGGAGAAACCAGATTTTCAGCCTTGGTTGCAAAAAGTACCCAATGATGCAAAAAGTGCTGTTGAACAAAGAAAAGGAAAACTTGCGAATCAAGCAAATTCAGTTATGAAAATACGCAAACTCAAGAAATAGTTACCCATCTAACTTAAAGCTAATTATGATGTAACGTTTCTACAAAATGTGATTAGTGTTTGCCAAAGATGTTCATTATGTTTATGTATGCATAAAATTTTATAATAATTACGAAAAACTAAAAAATAATAAGCACAGGTAAAAATTAAGTAACACAGGGAAAATTGAATCAAGTAACCAGCGGTCACCCTGTGATAATTGAGGTTTTCAATATTTAGATTTTTAGTCAAAGGAAATCAATTTTTTTATTCAGGAAATTCCAGGCTTTTAAATATTGTAGTCATGGAAATCCAGATTTTTAGCATTATAAGTCAGGGAAATCTAGGCTTTAAAGGTTTTTTTGGTCATAAAATAAAAATTTTTCAGTCAGGGAAATCCAGAAATGGTCCCAGGACATAGGTTTGGTAAGGTCTGGTTAGGTCCGAGGACATAGGTAAGGATACTGTAGGTTAGGTCCCAGGACATAGGCTAGGGAAGGTTTAGGTTAGGTTAGGTTATGTTAGGGTAGGCTAGGTTAGGTTAGGTTAAGTTCCAGGACATAGGCTAGGGTAGGTTAGGGAACTCCAGAATTTTTATTAAAAAAATTTAATCATGGAACCCTAGGTTTTAAAAATTTTTAGTAATGGAAATCCAGGTTTTCAAGATTTCTTAGTCCGGGAAATCCAGGTTGTCAAGATTTTTAGTTAGAAAAATTCAGGTTTTTAAAAAAAATTGTCATGGAAATCCAAGTTTTTAAAAAAAAATTAGTCATGGAAATCCAGGTTTTCGAAATATCCTAGTCAGGGAAATCCAGGTTTTCGAGATTTCCTAGTCAGTGAAATCCAGGTTTTGAAAATTTCCTTGTCAGTGAAATCCAGGTTTTGAAAATTTCCTTGTCAGTGAAATCCAGGTTTTGAAAATTTCCGAGACAGGGAAATCCAGGTTTTCAAAAAATTTTTGTCATTGAAATCCAGGTTTTCAAAATTTCCGAGTCAGGGAAATCCAGGTTTTCAAAATTTTCGAGTCAGGGAAATC
>WWPM01007477.1:0-18544 GCA_023279145.1 Glomeris maerens | reverse complement strand
TCACTCTGAGGTCTTTCTGGACTTATCCTTCTCGGGATTGGTGGCCTTCCTGCGCTGGGGACCTTCAAGATATCCGATGTCTTCCTGATAGCTATCTTCAAAGGTGGTCGACTCCTAGGTGTTGGTCTCGCCGCCAAAAACGGTTTCCGAGACAAACTTGGAAACCTCCTAAAATGTCAATATTATTAACATTAATGAAAATAAAGCGCAGCTACTTGTAGCAAACGATTACGCGAATATGAAAACGTAATATAGTAATAAATAATGGCTTATGTATTTTCACAATAATTATACTGTCAATAAGTACTTTGTGTTTACATAACTGAAAACGTTGGAATTTTAAATAAAATTGCTATTGCGATGTACTGATAACATCTAAAAAATAAAACAATGTTGAGTGAAAATGAGCGGACGCTTTTGCTCATTAATTTTGGATTGAAACTCCACTTCGGAGGAACTGTGACATGATGCATAGTTAATTGTCTTAAGGAACTTCATTAACTCGCAATTTTTAATGCGGAGTTTTCAGGTTGTGCTCAAAAATTTCTAAGTTCATTCTCTTACCTATTTACTGGAAATGATGCTTCTGTAGTTGATGGCACTGCAGATGAATCCGTATTGTTTTTATCATCATCAGAAGTGGCATTATTTTCAACTTTCGGCCCCATCTCTTCAACGACTGATGGAGGACTTTCTGTTGTAGTGCTTGTAGTACTTGTTTTTGCTCTCGATTCCTGCTGCTGTTTCTCAAATATCTGGTCGAAAAGACGAGCAAGGTTCCTTCCTCTAGTCATTCCACTCTTTAGAGGAACAAGGACAGTTGTTAATGTTGGAGGTTCTTCAGCAGAGGCTCTGATTACAGTGGGTATCACTTTCTGTGTTGATACCACAGGTGACTTCGATGTCTCCCTAACAACAACCTGTGTGGTTGTTTCTGCGTCCACAGGAGGTTCCGCCTTCACTTTACCTTCAAATGGTCGGTGCACTTCCTCACCACTGGAAACCGATTCAGGCTTCTCTTTAATGGTCGTTGTTGCCACTGTTGATGTTGTGGTTTCTTCTGTGGGAGTTTTCCGTGTAGTTTTAATCATATGCCGGTTGTCTACAATTACTTCTGTGAAAATCAAACTTGTTGGAGGAAATACATCTTCCGTTTTGGATTCCGATTCAGTAGCTTCATTGCTAGGAACCACTTCAGCTGCAGAACTGGGAGCTTCCGTTACAACATTGACTGTTTCAGGGGCAGGAGCTTCCACGTGATCCTTTTCTAATAGGGGGTGCTCTTGATGATCTTTCACAGTTGAAGGCACTTCCTGATGATCTTTATCAGCTGGAGGAAATTCTTGGTGACCTTTTTCAGTTGGAGTTATCTCCTGAGGATTTTTTTCTACTGCAGGAACTTCCACGTGACCTTTTTCCACTTGAGGAGCTTCTGTGTGATCTGTTCCAACGCTAGAAGTTTCTACATGTTCCGTTCCTACATGAGGACCCTTCCCATGATCTGTTCCTATTTCAGGCGACTTCATATTATCTTGTTCTATTTGAGGAGCCTCCACATGATCCTCATCAGCCGGAGAAACAGCTACATCATCTTTAACCACGAGTGTTTCCTCCGCACGACCAGAGTCTACATGTTCATCCACTACTGGCTCCGAAGTGGCCTTAATCAAGTGCTCTTCTTGTGTATGAGAATTTCCATGCGCACCATCACCCGATTCCTCCACTAAAGTCAATAAACCAGAAGGAACTTGAGCAGCACTACGACCCACTTGCACTTCTGAAACGGAGTCCTGCTCCTTTTCAGGTTCGCCATTATGTGCTGGAGGTACAGTTTCGTTTTCAGTCATTTCTGCCTCATCAAGCACTTTCTCGTCATTTGCTAAAACTTCCGTTTCAATTACTGTCTTCGCATTTTGCAAACTTTCGGGACCTGGATTGTCTGGAGATTCGTGATGGAGCGGATCTATTAGTAGATCTTCGACATGGGTCTGCGTTGATGATGGTTCTAAAGTTGTTGTTGTCGTTGGTGCAGCAGTAGTAGTAGTAGTTGTTGTAAATGTTATTGGAGACGTTGAAATTAGTGTAGTTGTTGGAAACCTTTCTTCGTGATTTTCCACAGGAATCGTAGGTTCTTGGACCCCCACAACTGAATCACCATCTTTTCCAATATCTTCATCATGATCCCTACTGTAACTATGTTCCACTTCGCCACCAACATACGACACTTCCCCACCTTCGTTTGCAGGATGCAAAGATTCAACATTAGGGTTCACCACATCAGGCTGCTTTTCCACCATCACGGGAACGGTGATTCCAGTCTCCGACGCTAGGTGATGATCCGACATATCTCTCGCATTATCACCGTTAACACCTTGATCAACCGCAAGTGGTCGTTCATTATCTACATTGCTCGTATTACTGTCCTCGTAATCATCGTAATACAAGACATCCTCATGGTCAGGAGATGGGGCAGGAGACGAAGGGCTTTCGGTGACCTCATCGCCCATAATAGCGGAAAGAGACAAGTCATCGGAATTCAGAGATACAGGAGGAGGATCTGTAGGTTCTAAGGAGTTGCTGGGATTCTTGGAAGATGTGTCTGCTATTTCCGAGTTTGTCGGTGGATTCGAGATTGGCTCTCCAGTGTCTTTAACCTCGAGCGGAGCAGCTTCCGGCGAATTTTCATGAGAAATGGCAATGTCTGCCCCTGTGTATGTACATTAATATTTATTATACACGAGGAAGAACACATATAATATATAGTCGGCTGAAATTATTCTAAAGAGATACAACGAATTATAATATTAGAAAAATGATTAAGCACCATCCACACACTTAAATTTCGCTTTTGTGGACATCATTGTCAGATTCCTGTATAATAATCCTCCAAATTATAATACAAATGCCAGATAAATGTAATTTTGTTTACAACCAACTAATAACAATAAATTGTATGTATTGCTTTCGATTTCCCAGACTAAAGTTCAAAACAATGGAGGAGATGAATTTCGAGAACAATTACTAAGTAGGCAGTTTCGGTTTTTATTATTCAAAATACAAACAACCGGTGGAATGACTTTGCAACTTCAGTTTTGTTTCCTAAAACTGGGTTTGGCAAACTACTATATTTTTTTTTAAATAGTCGAAGACTGTCAAGTGACTTCATGTATCCTTTGCAGATTACTAAATGTCAAATACCTAATGCTTTAAAATCCTTGTCTGGTGATGGTGGAGTTCCTTGTGCTGGGTCACCTTCAGCAGGATATTCATCCAAGTAGTCGGAAGTGGTGTAGTCCTGGTGGGTGTCTTTCGGTTGTGGTTGGTCATTACCATTGGACGACTCGGGAGCCTCTTCATCATCGTAATAATATTCATCTTCACCTACTCCTACTTCCGAAGTTGGTTCGTTTCCAGGTTGTGTCCGAGCATTTCCCTCTTCCGGAAAGGATACCGAACTGCTTGACCCGCCCACGGTGTCCACTGATGGTCTGTTGTCTGAATGCCATGTTTCTGTCACGAAAAATAACAAGCAATAGCATTCAAATGCTGGAAATTCATAAATTCACGTTTCAGAAAAAAACAATCATGTAAACGAGAATCTAGCAGCTTATAAGATGTCCTTTATTTCTTGTTCAAATTTAAATTGAAATCAATCTGCATATAAACCTTTACTTGATATGAAGTCATAAGCATTGTATTGGATTAAAGCAACAGTTTTGCTATTTACTATGGAAAGAAGCAAGTTATGGTGAATGTACAAGTATGGTAAGAATGCGGACGTAAAACTTACAGTTAGAACAATGGCGTTTATTTTTGGGATTGAGAGGGAGAACAATAATATTTACCCATATGTAAACATATTCACTATGATCTTATATATTCACACGTGACATAAAAACCAAGATGCACTTACAACAGGGTGTAAGAAACTTCAATTGTAGGGCATTGCAAATTGCAACTGGCAACTGATATATACAAACAAGTGTGCTGAACACTCAGCACTTTTCAATTTACTTAACCTGCAACATGATGCAAAAATGGGCAATGTCTACAAAATGTCTGCTCATTCTTGCAACTTCCAGGAAATTTACGATTTAAATAATAGTCAATTTTATTGTTTTCCTATACAAACACTGGTTCATAAACAGCTCAAATAACATTCACATATAAAAGCGATTATGCGTATTAATCTTACTCGCTTTCATAACATTTCAATTCAGTAAGGTCGCATGAACTTTCCTCAATTTGCAAAATTATTTTTCCTTTATACATTAGTATAGCCAAATATATTACAATAGTTATACCCCTTTTGATAGGTATATTATGTAGGCTAGGTATACGTAATATACGAGGATTGCCGTCTCACTTAAGCAAACGTATAAATTCGTCTTCCTGGTTTTAAATTCAATGCATGCAGTAGTAGCATTGTCATATTTATATACATAGGTTGGTGGCATGAATAGTGAAAACTTGACCAGTTTTTAATACTATAATGCATGCTGTGAAAATGGGTTCGCAGCGAGTATTGCTAGTGGCATTTTCGGCTAATTGCAAAGAAGTAATATTTGGAACAAAATATTTTTGCAATTTTTTAATGCGCAGATTGGACCTACTTCATGTAATCACTCATGACACGCACGCATGAAATTTGAACATCGGAACACCAAGTAAAATTCATTAGAGCAGATTAGAGTTGAAGTACTGTGTATAGTTTTTCTTATCTCAATAAATCTACCATCAACATGTGGAAAAGACAAGTGGCACTTTTGATTCAAAACAAAAAGATTCATGCATATTTCTTAGAAAACTATTAAGAATTATATAATACTCGTGCATATCGATTTATTCAAACGAGTTATTTAAAACAAGTTTGCATTTTGTAATAATTAATTTGTTTCGGCTCAATTCTGCTCAAAAGATCAATAAACTCTCCTCCTCTATTGATTAAGCATGAAGTCCAGATTGGCAAAGAAAATTTCTTTGACAAAGAAATGCAAAATCGAAAGCTAAGCAAAATTGGCCGATTTCGTGATGGGCGTTTTCTTTTCTTAGTCTCTTATTCTCAACAAAAAATTAAGGAATCCTTGCGGCGTGGCACGCGTTTTAACTTACATTGCAAATAGCATACACAGCATACAAGGGGTTAGCATTCACGCCCATTTGACTGCACTTGACAAAAAAATTATTCCAGCACTGCAAGTTACGATAATACAGTTTGACAACTTCCGGTCAGTTGCTACACTTGATAAACTGAGGAATGTTTTCATTTCAAAATCTTGATAAATTTATCACAAGTTTCGGAATTAGCATATTTAAGCCTTGGCTTTTGTCTTTATCTCAAAGTAACTGTCCTTTCCTCATTCCTGAAGTAAGTCACCTCCAAGAAGAAACTTGCGATTTTATGAAAAGCGTTTTCCTGGGAATTTCCATGTAGTCTACAGTACACATGAGAAATCACTTTTTCCCAATATTGAGCAACATAAAAAAGACCTTCAACTGATATATCAGGTGTTGAATATTGTTAATTGTTTCATTTGTTAACATGATACTAATTGTTATTTTTAATGTAAATACAACATTCTTAAAACAATTGCAGTTTCATATACTGTATGTTCAAGAAGTGAGAAATATACAATTATATTCAAATTTTATTGAAAGTATGTATAGTCAGAAGATGGCTGCCCTTCCACCTTTTGGGATTACATTTTGCAGCAACATACATTGAACCTATTTCTGTATTCTAGACGTAACAATTTACGAATTTATTTATCGAGCATTTTAAACGCGGCTTTGTATGCATCAAGATTTTTTTTAACTCATTGTGCAAATACCTTTCACACGAAATGCAAAACTTCCCAATATGTCTAATGCATTCTGTCGAACGAGAAAATCAATATGGAAATTGAATTCACTGCTAACCTACCTGGGAGTGCCACTTGAATACGTACACGAGGCATGCTATTAGGACTAAATTGTCAAAAGAACTTCGAGGAATATTCAAAATTGAGATAAAATCATAGTTTTGCGATATTAATATGCCTCAAGTCAGGTTTCCATTGCAAAAGAAAACCAGTATGGATAGCTTAACCACAGCAATTTGTGGTGAATTGATCGACTTTTACTCGATAAACTAGCTATAAAAATTGCCGTCCATAGTAGACAAAATTGCAGGTAAATACTGCATACATATGCATGGAGTGACCTGAATACGTGTTTTTAACTCGTATAAACAATACAGTCCAAAACCTAAAATTTCCTCCAAAATATATGCATGTATGACAATCTCTTGCGTATATGTACAGTACTCTTATATACTTTGAGGAAGGTGTGGTTGAAATCATGTCAAAAATGTTGAAAAAGATGAGAGGGTGAGGGTCTGAAGCAGAACTTGTGAATCGTAATTTTCTACTTAAATGGTGCACTTAAAAAGATGAATAAGGGGGGAATACTTTTAGCCCACTTTGAGCAGAAAAATTTGCTCTATACTTAGAGTAGGTATATATAAATATAATGCATCATTTTCTTATTACCCAGGGTGCATATTTTCATTGTTGTGACCGGCTTTGAGATGTTTACAACAACAAGGTGATCCTCATTCTGTATACTTCCTTTTCGGTTTTTGTGTCAATACAGTAGTATATAGGAAATTCAATTGCTGTTTTTTCTGTATAAGCCAGCAGTCAGAAATATAGCAACAATAACCTCATTATATTTCTGGCTATGTCCTAAAGCGGTTGCACGTGCTCTAGAAATTTTAATTTAAGACATTTGTTATCCCTCTACAATAGTGCATGTCTACATATTGGGTTGTCAAATAGTTCACATTAATTTCATAGCAATGATTTGTGTTAAAAATCTGCTAATAAAAGACAAATGGCCTAACTGCAATAAACTATCAACAATTCCAAATGTTTAAAGAAAATAAAATGTAAATTCAACTTCCTACATGGTTAAAAACAATGTACTAGTTTTTGATATGGAAAGCAAAATTTTTACATCGATATCACAAGGTCTAAACTTTGTATACAGATGGCAATGGAAACTCTCCAATGATTTCTATTTCTGTCCCCATTAGCAGATTTTTTAAATTTCCACGGGAAACTCTTTTTATAAGAAGATAATTATGTTTTACCGACATGGGAAAACAAACCATGCTCCACTTGCTATTTTACAACCGAAGAAAATTTTTCAACAGACCCTGATCATATTCAATGATGTTTTAACTTCTATGCACACCGCATCACCTCGATTTACTTTATCCAAAAACAGATTTTTATGGATCGAGTTCGTATAACAAAATGTAAAACATTTCTTCTGAAAGAAAAATGGAAAGACACATGTGAGATTGTTGTATAGGTATACTATCCCAACATCTTTTTAACCATGTTAAGTAGGTATATACCAAAGATATTACGAAGCAACTGTTAGAGATAAAGAAACGATCAATCACCAACTTGCAGCTGGCTGTCTCCGAGTGTACAACAGCAAAACAAGATAATTAACATTTAAAAGCTGTGAAAAACTAAAATGTTTTGGGTTTCGATGCACCATGAAAATCCTTGCATAGATATACATATAGTATTTATCTTGTCTACGGTGTCTACAGGCGGAAAGAAGAATTATGATCGAAAAAATAAAGATGGTTGACCAGTCAATTTTTTGTTGCACGATTCTTGATTTTAACGAATCATTGGAATTCGGTGGTTTTTATATGCAGGTGAATTGAGTTGATTGCGTGCCACTTTTAGGTTGTTTTTAAAGAGGGCGCTGAACTCACGATGCCCGCTCAAATAAGCAAAAGATGGCAGTTAGGAAAAAATATCGACAATTTAACAAACAAAAAAGTTCCATGTATATTAGCAATAAACCACAATTAATTCGGCTGCATAATTGCATAGTGCACAAATGACTGAGGATTATGCATACATTGCAAAAGTTTGAATTTAAGATCAATGATTAAGAAGACCGTCCATTAATTATGTCATCAATTTGATGACGACGGATGCTATAACTGCGAAATAATCCCGGTAAGAAGCATTAGTAGTTGTGCATCTTGTATAGTAAAGAAAAACCATATAAAATATATGGGCAGATTTTAAAATTTTAAGAACTGCTTCCAATCGTGAAGTATAGGTCTAAAATACATCTTATATATCTCGCTGCTTTCTAGTTTAAAATTCAGTAATAATCGACTGAAATACAATAATTAGTTGGCTATTGAAATCTGGGCTTTCCAAACAATAAAATATAAACTTCATATTGCGTTATTCACTGCAAACCTTTATCAAAATTATTTTCTCAATTGTATTCTTTATATTTCTGAGATTACATGTTTGACAAATTGTGTATATACCTATTTCTGCATTTTTGGAGTATGACATCACACTGCAATACAGACGAGCTCAGAAAAGCCAATCATAACCATAATAATTGCTTATTTAAAAAGAAGTTACATTTTTATTGCAAGTATTTCGTGACTCCACTTCGTCTCGCCAAATTACTTCAGAGATTTTATAGCACTCTGCTAGAAAAATTGTTGGCATTCCGAATGAAATGTTTACATTTTGGAAAATAAGGTTCATTTCTATTTTCAGTCACATTGCTATGTATTTATATACATGTATAGTAAGCTGGCGTTTATAATGAATTTGACGCCTGGATACTTTTCCATGGGAAAACACTTAATTGCTGCGGTGTGAAATCTAGGGAAGCAAATTGGCAATACTACATATATAATTGCAGATTGCGATTATTTTATAGAAGTCGACCTGAATCCCACGAAGCATTATAGTTGACTGCATATGTTTACCACTATAAACGTTAAAACTCAATAATTTTGAGAGTTGGAAAAATTTAGGGCGAAGGAACAGGATCCCAAACGAGCAATACCAGTTATGATTGTCATAACTGTGACGACTTAATTCCAATATCAGCACACACAGTATGACATCATATTTTAATTTTTCCAAGTGCATGCATGCATCACGAATTTCAAATCAACCCGTTACATATGACAGGAAAAATCGCCAACATATAAATTCAAAATAACTGTAAATAAAAAAAAAAGAAAATAATAACATGGCATGACATTCATAATCCAACGAGGACAGAGTAAGTTTCCTTTTTCTTTCATTGAGAATTAAACAATGACAACCATGTGTTAGGTATTACATGACAATTACAAAAGCATACTGCATATTACATATGTACAACTGTTGAGTGTCCCTTTCGAAAATGTAAGAAATGGAGAAGATCGGGGTCAGAAAATAAGCAACAAAGTGCTAATTAGGTTCGTTGCATATGTGCTAGTCATGGGAAAACAAACTTCCTGGTCGTCCAAGAATACACCAGGAAAGTTTCAAGGGAAAAGTTAGAGCACAGTTAGCCAAAAGCTCATCTCGAATTATTTTCAACATTCAAAAAGCATAGGCACATTATCTGTAATTACACGTGACCGCATTTCAGAAATGCTATGTTGCCAATTTTCATGAAAAGTTCAGGTTAAAAAAATAAACGAACAGGTGCACAATACATATATTCGTACTTACACGCGAGATGTTACTCACACTTTCTTTTGTATATCAGTATGTAACAGTTTCACAAAATTAATGACATTTATCACGACAATTAACTCCAGCTTTACTCTATAATTCATTTCTCATATCATATTAACTTTGCTTGCACAATACAACTAACTACATATTTTTAGAAAAATTTTCCACATAAATTAACATTTAGGTGCGAACAGAATTCACCCTCATTTATTGTGAAACCTATCCACGCTTGCAGGGAAACCAATATTAGATATTCACAATCTTATCATACAGCAAATAAATTGAAATCACCATGAATTAAAAGTTTCACTTGAAACAAGAATTTGAAATGTTTTGTTATTATTTGACACATGCATGCCACAATATAGAATTACATTTTGATTGAACCCAAATTCAAAATTTAAATCTCGTACAACATGTACGAGATTCAATTATCTTTGCATAAAATCTTTTGTAATTATAATTTATTGACTTTAGGATAAGCAAGTTAGGGCATTTCTTTTTGGAAAAATAGTGTTTTTAATTATTGCCAAAGAGGCAGATAGTTTATTATAATTTTCAAAGTAAGAAATGCTAAGTCACGTGAGCGATTAAAACTTTTGTAGGTCACATATCTACTAAAAGAGGTTTTGCAGTTGACTACATACATGGTAGACACTTGCAGCCACTCCCTGTTCGAATAATGCATAGACATTTGTGGGGAAAATATTTGAGGTGGTACAGATTAAAGAGGGCAAATTTCTCTCTCTCTCTCTCGCCCTTTACATGTCACAATCATGTTTTGCCTGTATTTCACACCATTTAAATCCTTGAATGTTTTTTCACATTATTTGCAGTTACAAATCACAGCTTGAACAGCTCAATGTTATGTAGTACAATGCATATGTATACTTATATTCAGAGCACAAACACGAATTGCTAAAAATCAGATTTCAAAAAAATTGGCATTCCTTAGACAAAATATCTCACTATGATTATTTTTTAACAATCTAAACTATTAAATCTGTAATTTTATAATATGTTCTCCTAAAATTCAAATGTTATTTTTCATGTAAATTATTAGTTTTATAAAACAGTGAGAAAAATATGGCCAACTATAAACGAGTGTTTTAACTAAATTGCAAAGTCGGCAATTTGGAAACCTTTTCATAACAAATGTTGGCGTAATTGGCAATAAAAATAATATACAGTATGCCAAAAAAGTAAATGAGCTCTATGCAAAGTATTGAGAACACAGCTGTAACGTTTAATTCCTTCAACACATTACTTGATTAAATTGACAAAAACGGTCGTACATCATTGGGCGCAATATTAGCATTATAAATCATATAGGAAGAACTCATTAAACGGATCAATAATCCCACTTTTTACTGGCAAATAAAACTCGATGCACGAAAAGCGGATATCGAGGCGTGGCATCATATTTTCTGCTCTGATACAATCATTAAAGTGCTACCTTAAAAAAGACCTGCTAAACACACTGGCTTCCGGCATTATTAATTCTAAAATCATAAAAAAATGCAACATTGAAGCAAAAAAAACTACCTTACATTCATGAAGTTTCCATTTATTATTTATTATTATA
Organism: Glomeris maerens; assembly: GCA_023279145.1. Lineage (NCBI taxonomy): Eukaryota > Metazoa > Arthropoda > Diplopoda > Glomerida > Glomeridae > Glomeris > Glomeris maerens. The sequence goes on along the minus strand of WWPM01007477.1, from coordinate 7,405 downwards.
TGGCATGCTTTAAAATGCAATGAACATAAAACATTACTAACAAAAAATTAATTTTCGAAGCAATAACAAATTAGAAAACTTTTTAAATGTCTACTGCATATATAATGAACGCAATCAAAATTTAAAAAAATAAATATAAGAAATATAGAAGTTATACTTGTATACTAATGTTATAAATTATAACTCAGAACATGGCTTGTTTTATTTACATATGCCCAACTTGGCTGGGCTTACTTTATGTAGTTTCAAGTAATTTCAAGCAAAGATATAATAATTAGTATTCAGGACAAATTTTTTGTTGTCATTGTTGTACAATGTTTCAAGTTCCTCATGCGCGCAGTGTAGATTTTACGCGCACTACTTTGTTAATTTTTTTCTCTAGTATTCTAAACCAAATTATATATTACAACAACAATAACAGTATTTTTGCAACGGTTTTTGAAATATCCAGTGCGGAAAGGAGGAAAGGAAAGTGAAAACAACATGGACTTGATGCGCTTCATTGATGGTTCGTGAAACTAAACAATGACTGTTCTTGTTTATAATTTGTAAACAACCGACCTCGAAACAAACCTACAAAATCCTTTTTGACACGAACAAAAAGAACTCAGATTACACGCCCCAAGTTAAACAATTGACTTTTCAGTGCATTTTCACATTAATAAATTGTCGTTCAGCAAATTCAAAACACCTTTGTTATTTCAATTGTCAACGAACTCATTTATTTAGAAAGCAAGTGGAAACAATACCCGTTTGTTGAGCAACATCTTTGGTTAGGTGTTGGTATGCACGCCTAGCCAAAGGTGTAACTTCCAAGTGAGAGGAAGAATAAAGAGGAGGAGGAAAAAGTTTGTTTTTGTTGGTCTTCAAATAAGAAAAAGGAGGAAAAAAGTGGCCCCAACACTTAAGAGTTAGAGGCCAGTGACATTAGTATGTTGGTGGACCTTTGCAAATCGCAAACATTCAAAACTCAGGGTCAACACACTGTCCGTGAAGTGCAATAATTTCCTTTTTCTAGTTACACATTGCTCGTTTTTCGCCTTCACAGAAATTCACTTCCCACACTTTACACTATACTTGATGCTTACCGACTCTTTTATCAAGACCATACTAAGGAGGAGGAGGAGGAAGAAGAAGAAGAAGAAGAAGAAGAAGAAGAAGAAGACATTCCAATTGCAGTATAATATACAGTGCAACCAACAAGTCGATAATTTATTCGATTGGTCAAATTTTTTCAGAATAGTAATTGCAGGCGTCAACGACCGCAATTTAGCACCCACTTTTACTTTATCTCCACGCAAAAGGAAGTGCATCCATCTATCTTGAAGAAAGAGTATAAAGAGAAGTAAAAAGCAACTATATGGCAATAGGAATCAGGTTTTAGTTGAAATGTAATGATAAGCATGTGACAAGGAAATATGACATGTAACAAAGATGTTTGGAGCACAATAAAAATTAATGACTTACATGATAAAAAGCAGTAACAATTGAACATAAAACAACAAGAAAAATCAATAGTCTTCATTGAAATTAATTATAGGGTACTTGACGTATGAAATTACAGGAAGCGTATTATAAGGAGAAAAAATAGAATATGGGCACATTACAATTTTATTTATAGGAACCATTACAATGAATGTAATTATATATTATACAGACAATTAATCACAGCATACTTGCAGCCTCGGAGTATTGTTTAAAAAGTGAAGTATTGAACTGGAAAGTAGTAATAATTAAAAAGTTGTTTTTGGAATTGTTTTTAAATAAAGTTTATTCTAATAAAGTAACAAATACTGCGCCAAGGAAATTCCATAAACAATTTACTTTGTGCATTTTGAACTCAATTTACATAAATTGCAAAAATAAACAATAACTTGAACCTCGTTTCCTGAATAGTAAATACTCCGTTCTATTTCGTGCATTTTTGTGAGTTTATTTTGAAATGCAATTCTAGTTTTGAAAAAACTTGGAAATCAATTTAATTTTATTGTAGCAGCATTCCAACCCACACATTTCACTATTTTTACTTTAAACTATATAAAAAAGGATAGCTGTAATAAAATCTCCATTTTTGACAATAGGTGGAAAGTGAAAAAAGGTTGAGGTAGGTACCTACACAAAATGACCCAACATAAAAATCTAAATATACTGCAAGTGGGAGGACAATGACGATCCTGAGAAACTAATTTTTTAAAACTTCACTGTTATTATACAGCCATTAGGATCTTCTTTTTCTATTTCTATTTCAAGGAAAAATTCTCCAAAGAAGATCTTTTCCCTCCGTACAAAAACATTTAAACATACAGTTTTTATTTTTTTTTATTAAATACTGGAAAGTAAACTCTTAAAAGGAAAACCCAATTTCCAAGAGGTTATTATTCATTCAAAGAGTGTCAAGAAAAGGAATCCACAAGTAAGCCTACTTGTAAGGGGGTAAAATCACACGTTTGGGAAACAGAAAAGTGCAATTACAAGAATTGGTAAAAATGCAGAAGTGGAGCAAAAATGTAAACGCCATTATGACGAAGCAAAAACCGTTGCAAATCACGTTTTTATTTCAGAGAAAGTTGCAACAATTGAAAATGTCATGGACATCGTGCGAATCTTCTGGCAAGAAATTTTGAGCGGAACAAACCAAGTTATTGGCATTTATGTATATCACATATTCAAAGATGAACAAATGTTTCTTTTCTCTGCTGCTCTAGTGTGACGAAAACAGAACCAATTTTCATTGTTATTACAATGCGCATCAAACACATGCACATTTTCAAAATCGCAATCGGGTTAAGGGAAACACTTTCGCTTTCAAAGGAGAACCGACACCGTCGAAAACAATACGAAAACAAAACAATATTTCCAGGTTGGGAAACTTGGAAGACACCCCAAACAAAATGTGTAACATAAAAACACGGGAAAGTTCAGCTTCCTCATTGCTATTTCTTTAAAATAAGCCCTAACTTATTTCTTTTAGTGTAGACTTCATATTAATTAAATTATTTGCAGTGCTTCATCTCAAACAGACCTAATAATAAGAAAAAAAAGGTTACATGTTGCCCTGTCTTTTACTTCAATTGAAACAATAAATAATAACAGCATTAATGTTTTTCATAAATAATGGAAAATCATGTTTGATACTAGGAAAATCAGTTATAAATAATGGTGACAAGAAACTTGTACCTGGTACCTACACAGGGGTACAACGACCCTGTACAATTCACCGTGTGGGGGCGCTTCAGTTGTTTTCAGACATCGCCCCCTGGTGGCTGACCGATAGTGCTTTTTTTTTCTTATTTACGACCGGACTTGAAGGGAACACTTTGGAGTTTGCACAAAGCAAGGCGTAAATCACGAGAAGGAAAATGGGCAAAGATGAAACAATGACGTCTTAACGACGTCGTGACATGTAACACTGTTGGATACATTAGATACTCTATTTTCAAGTTTTATGACAACTTCCAAAAGAGAAAGTTGCTTTACATTATTGAAACTGAACAATTGCTTAAGGTTTTTTTTTTAAAAAAGATGGCATCATTATTTGTTGGAAAAGATATACTACTACTTTAGCGTCAGCCAGTAAATTTTAATGAAGTCGGAAATTGTTGCCAAAAATGTATGCTCATGAAGCGGATTTTGCTGACATACATGAAGCACTAAATTTTTATTGGCTAATTACATTATCCCGGCAACACTATCGACCTATTTTACTGAAAATGCCTTTAGGGACTTATTCAATTAGTGACTTTAAAAAAAAAAACAGTTTATATCCATTGAATACAGTAGCAAATAGGAAACCAAACCTTTAAAGCAAATTTAAATATTTTATTATATTTTGCATTAACACGATTTCCTCAAATCCCTTTTTCAAGTGGTAACAACCAAAATTACATTGTGAAAATAAAAAGCTAAATATTTCGTATTTGTTTCATTTTTTTATTTCCCTAGACTTGCAGCGAAACAATGAGTGAGTTTTTGTGCTTTGCTGCAAAACTTGGCTTTTCACATTTAATAAAAAGTTAAAAAGCCATTATAATGACACTAATTACTTGGTGCTCTACAACTTTTAAATTTAAACTTTTACTCCATCTCTTACGTGGTGCCAGATGTAATATAAAAATTGTTCATTCGCAGCCGCCAGTCGAGGAATGGTTAATTAAATATGTTATTCCCACGAGAAAGTGGTATTTGACCACATTTTTATTGTAATGATTGGCAATATTGTCTTTAACAAATCAAATACATTATAATTCACAAAATATAAACAGTGCATTAAAGAAATTTAAACTAAGGATGAGTAAAATATTCTGCAATTAAAAATTTGCAGGTGAGTAATTAAATATTTCATTGAGTGCGGAACATTGCTCGACAGATTGGAAACGATTTTTTTCCTTAAGTCCAGAAGTTGTTTAACAACTTGTTCTTTGCAACTGGGCGTTGCACAAGTGAATTTTTACATGTTTTGCTTGCACTACTTAACCATTATTTAATTTAATTATTTTTACTACATACATACGTACTAATGAATTCCATTTGTCATAATGTTCAACGTTTAATAATAAATTTTGAAAGACCAATCTTTGACAGGGATTTATAAAATAACCAAGCGTTGCAAATACTATGAAAGATAAAGGGCACGTACTACTACAATTAGTGTCCATATATTTTACGAGTAAATTAAGACATTATTCCTAAAGTCAATATATACAGTTTACAGAAATATAATTTCCCCTTTTAGAAGATCCGCCCCCAGAGTACATAACACGTGACTCAAATACAAAACTACCTCATCCAAATATAGTCATAAGCTTTCCATTAGTTGCAATGGCTGCACAGAGTAAAATGGCCGCATTGTCATCAACCAACAGGTATACTTAAACCTCATCCCCAATTTATTTTCCACCAACTTGGCCAATTGCAACAGATCTCGTCCATAATTATATAAACAGTGGAATCTCGATAACAATTAGAAGAAAAAGGGATTAGTGAAGAGAAAAGACCCAAGTACCAAAAGTGCAAAAAAAAGCTAAAAGGAGTTTTGGGTGGTACAACTCTGTACCCAACCCAAATGTCGGCCATCTTGATTTCTTAAACAGCAGTGGACGCGTGGTTACTAAACGGCTGACAGCACGTGACCGTCGCATTCAGTCAGGCACAAAAATGGCTGCCTTTTATCGGCCATTTCCCCATCACGTTGCTTAATAATGGTGGTGGGCGTGCTTACGTCACGCCCATAGCCGCCATTACGTGATGCGCAGTCCACATTCGCTCTCATGACTTGCGATTACTTATAAAATACTGGAGTCTGAACGCATTTCCACCACCAGAAAAAAAAAGATCCTAATTGACCATAGTAGGAAATCTAGCCATTCGTTCAAATCCAGCTCCGAAATGGCAATTTTCTGCCAAGATGGCCGCCAATGAGCGACGACCATTCTGACCCCCCAACTGTTTCTTCCCTACTAAAATTTACAAAATTGCAGAATCATCATTTCATTGTAAGATCTCGATTTGTTGGCCATGCAGGCAGAAATTTGAAGATGTGGTTGTCTTATAGCTTCTCCAATAAACATATACAATAGTATATGCCCTGTTCAGGTGGCCTACTGTCATGCACTAATACTACTGCTTCGTTGTTTCTCAACCTAGCAATCAGACCCTGCCCTCCACAACACCCTTAAGGTTTGCTGTATATGACCATCTATAATTTCATCATGAAAAGTTAAACAAGCATTGACACAGCAATTCAGTGGATATGAAAAACTGCTACCGAAAGCGCCGCAAAGGTGGTACACGGTCCAAACCGACAAACTCAAGCTTTCAAATTTAAATACTATAAATACTATAACTAAACCAACAAGAGAAGAACCAGGGGCGTGGTTTGCCCCACCCCTTTCATTCAAAGTAACGAATGAAATGCAATGATGCATTTGCGATTGCCTTCTCCTGGCTAGTGATCGCCTACACAAAGCCGCCATTTTGTGTTAGATTCTATCGACGACGAAAGCACCCGGCCAAACAAATGCATAAGCAAGTTTTCCTGATTGGCTCAATTTCAGCCCCTCCCCTGGTTCTTCTCTTGTTGGTGGAGTTATAATACCAAGTGATTGTTGAAAAAGCAATTATGTTTGATTAAACACAAAGGTGCAATGGAGTAATACGTTTTGATATTGATTTCTGCAATTAGTTTTACGCAGGGCAGTGGTGACATCTTATTTTCAGAGTTTCGATGAATCTCTAGGTGCACTTTCTTTGTTATAACCTCCAAAATTCCAAATAAAGAGTGGAAAGAGACTACGTTATGTTCAAATGTTCAAGCATGCACATACAATATCTTGTTAGGATAAAAAAAAGTTAGGGAATTGCTCACACAGAAACGCGGATGGGAAAATTCCCCCCACACATTAACATTATTCCTGTGGGTAAAAGGATCAAAATACCGTCCACCCTTACCCACACAGACAACGTGAACGCACATTTGCATTCTCAAGATTCTTTCTTGCCTTTTGTGGTGCCAAGGCCGACTGGAAACCAAGTACAGATGATACTACATTTGCTAATGCTCTTTCCTCTCATCCTACACGCAAATAAATCTGGGAATTCCCACACAAAATCTAGCAAATAGTGAGGACTTGTCCAGGACACGAAGAATTTTATTTTGGTAAACGACTAAAAACTTTTGGTTATAGCTTATTGCAAAAAAACAAACAAACAAACCTCCAGCGAAAGAAGTTTGCAAAAAATTGGAATTCTAAAAATAAAAAATGACGTTACAAAATCACAACCGACCAACATTACCGAGAAAAATAAGCGTTCAAGCAAAAAAAATAACAGCAAATATTATTAGAAACAAAGGCCAATTTGGGAAATAATCTCACAATACATCCGTTTCATGTTAAGTAGGGCGCTGTATACCTACAATCTTCTAGTGTACAAAAAAACACATTTTATTTTACATGCAAGTTTCAAAAGTTCGTCTGCTATAGGTCACTAAACGTTTACACACAAAGCAAGTTCATTCATTCATGCTATTTTTTAATTAACTTGCATAACATTTCAAAACTGCTTTGTGGGTTATTGTGCAAGCAGATACAGTACAATTTTTTCTTCATTGAATGCCAATGGATTATATTTATTTAGTGCTCGTGAAATAAAATTAAAAATGAACGCAGTATAAACGACAAAATGCGTCCTGCAACAAGGTATTATTAGACATAATTTACGAATGATCCAACAATATTCGCTTTAAATATGAACTGTCATGTATGTTGACGGTGTTTTAGACTCGTTTCTATCAATGGTAATATTAATAATATCAGACCTCCTTCAAAATGCGTTACACCCCGCTTTTAAATTCATTTCAGAAGATATGTTTTGTTGCATTGTTCCAAACTGGGACAGAATTTAAACA
>WWPM01007461.1:0-10628 GCA_023279145.1 Glomeris maerens | reverse complement strand
TGTGTGTGTGTGGAAAAGTAGTAATTTTTTTAGTTGCAAGTGTGAAAAGTTGCATTTTTACACTTTTCCAGTCGTAAATTCACACCAAAGCTTTAAATACCAGTTGTGGGCTACTTGCAAAATGTCTAAAAGTCACGCAAAATGTGATCAACTTTTGTAATAATGTTTTTCCTATTTATTTTAAAATTCATATAAAATAAAGTTAGTTTCTAAATATTTGCCAGTATCTTTTGTGTAATATTCTCATTGTGTATAGAGAGTGAACATGAGAGTTTAGAGGTGTATGATAAAAATAGGTAATGGTTTATTGTTACAGATAAAGAGCAAATATGTTTGGTTTGTGAAGAGTATTACATATAGAAAGCAGCATTAAGCAATGTATGGTTCATTATGTGAAATTGTGTCGCCAGGTGGCGCATGGTCCCATTTAAAAATGTACAATAGTATACCTACATTTGCAGTAATCGGTTAACAGCGAAATGACTGAATATACTACATAGTGCAGGCTTTTACCTATTTAAGTGGACAACAGGTGGATGAATTTCCCCCAATCATCTTCTACCCCAGCCAGGCTTTGCACATGTGTGAATTTTGAAAGAGCAACAGAGGAGAAAAGAATACTAAAAAAATCAAAATTTCATTCAAAACGTAACAATCCATAAAGCAAAGTTGTTCTAGAAAATCACATTCTTGGTGAAATACTAAGAGCGTTTAAGCGGGAAATGAGGACATCGTTGGAATTTTTCAAATGCATTCAGCCGATTCAAAGTTATGCTAGGAAAATTGTGAATTTCGAACGGTGAATCAAGATGGCCGCCAGCCGTTCGAAAAACGATTTCATTTTTCGACAATATCTCGGAAACGGCTTCACATAAAAGAAAGCTGTAAACGACGAATTTCTTCAAAATTTCTGGGCCATCTACACAATTTACTATGATTATACATGTGCTGCGCACGTTGCAAGACGTCTCACTTCAGAGAAGTCGGTTTGGCCCATAGTGGCAGAAGCAAGCATCCGAAATTAGACTTCGTTCAAAAATCGCCATGTTGACTGACTAAGTGAGCGAAAAAGTTGGCAGTGCAATGCTTGTTGCAGATGAGTTTTGAACTCGTGCCAAGATTTGGTTCACTTGTGTATTAGAAACACAAACCAAACAGTTTTTTGGAAGCCGACATTTTGCAACTTCTCTCTGTAATGTGACGACACAACTGACTGATATCACCATGTGCAAGTGGACAAAACATGTTCATTAATATGCATATCACAGTTAACCCACACCTCCCAACTTGAAAAGGATGCCATGTAGTTGTGAATTGTGTAATTTTTGTGATATTGTATTGCTTTGTAGGCCTTTTTTTGAAATTGAGAACAATGCTGAGTTTTTACTGATAATATATACCAAATGTTATTCATCTTCATTGTGTAATTTTATTATTAATCTTATTTCACAAAAGGATCCTTTTATGCAAAATTTATGTTTATTCTGAATTCAACAGCTTCATTGTTATTTTATTTTGCTAAAATAATGAGAAAGTTACATGCATCAAAATGGATTTCATTATAATTCAATTTACTAAATGTACACCATTATCTAAAAATTATAATAATGTAAGTAATATGTACTGGTTAGTTACTGTAACTAATAACTATTTAATGCAAAATGCCAATGTGCAGTTTGTCTAGACATTTTGAGTTTTCTGCAATAAAAATCGTCTAATTAGGCAATATTTAGGATTGATGTCCATATTTGGCAAATAAATGATATTCAAATATAGGTTAATGATAAATGCCGGGAAAAATATATTTCTATCTGCATGTTGTGTATGTATGAAGATTTGGATTTTTTGGTGCAGAAAATTACATGTAGGAAAATAGAGAAAAAATTGTTGGGAATGTGATCTGACTCAGTTCTTGGAAAATGCACCGGGAATGACGTGTACCGGAAAAAAGAGAGACCAACATACAGAGTTGCAAAAATTCCCACGTTATAATAATGAAACATGCGTAATTTGTTTATGCTTCAATGTCACATTTAGCAGAAGTATGATAGGAGATTTTTCGCATTTTCTCTAGCAATTTATCATCCATATTTTCATGAATTTTTCGTATGTAAAATTCCCACTGCAATTTGTAATTCCATACTGGTTTACTGAAAATTTCTAGTTTCCCAGAAATTAGTCACTGTTCATTGCATTTTTTCTGGAAATTGTGTAAATTAAATGCACAAATTGTAACTAATCCAACATAAAACAAATAATGAAGATGAACTTGCAAAGTTTGCAAACCTTGTACAAAAATAACTGTATCACATTAAAAAATACTTTTTTAGTAATGTAATTACAGTATTATAATGAAATGGATTATATTTTAGCTAATTATGTCATGTAAGCTGCGATTTTCAACCTTTCAACTTCAGTTTTAAATCAAATGATGTAAATTGAATTAGTACTGTTAACTTTTTTATCAAAGACAGTTTTATTTACAAATTCTATCAACATTGCTTTCTTTCAAACAATAATTTGGAAAATTGCTAATATTTAGATTTCCAAAATTGAAAAAGTAAATAAAGCTGAATATGTTTATTTAAAATTGCATGAACTTTCCATGTTGTTTCATTTCTAATTACTATTATGTTCTATTCATTTTTAGAAGACCGTTTAAAAGCCATGCGCCGTTCGCCTGCCAAGGATTTACCTACTAGGACCTCAAAGCAAAAAAGACTTAAAGATCGCAGGGAACTAGATTATGTGACCTTGAATGCTCGCCATAGACGTTGCACTGAGACCCTCCTACATAATACAAAGTAAGTAAAGAAAGTTTTCCTTTCAGTTCTTGTTCTTCTTCTACTACTACCACCGCCACTAGGACTCCTTCTTCCTTCCTTCCTTTCTTACTGCTACATTATCTTTCTATATACTTTTCAAGTGTTTCAATTGTACTTGACCGTTACGTATTTTTAGTCAAATGAAACCATGCGTTGTTGCATCATCCATCGCTCATCATTTCACCTGTTTCACCTGTTCTATGTGTGGGAAACGTGAACAAAATGGCGGCCATGCTTGAAACTTGAATACTTATAAGAAGAAAATGGGGAAGAGGGGGGGGGGTTGGTTGGGGTGTGTTTGTGGGTTGGAGACATGGCGCCATGGCCCAGGGGCAGGAAGTGGTTGCGAGGTCAGAGTCACATTGTTATTGTTCGTCTTTTTTTTGTTTTTATTTTGCTTCTTCATCCAAGTTTCTTTTCTTTTTTTCTTCATCTCCTTGCAAATTATCCTTTTCATCTTTTCTCTTCGCACGCGCCGCCTTTGCTTCTTACTTCACCATCTTGGCTGAAAAAAATGCCCTTAGGGGACTCCATCCCACTTCTATAATAACACAACCTGTTCGTGTTGTGGGATGAGCACAGGATGTGACGTCATTTGCCAGTAGTTATATCATTAATCGGGCGTTTGGTGGCGCCACATAAGTTTTATTATTTTTTTTGTGTAAGAATGCAGTATTTTTTAGGGGCCTTTTTCGGGACACCGGTACGTCATACTTTTTATATTTGCATTTTGAAATCCATGTTTTTTGCCCTTACACAAAAATATTATTCATTTGTTGTTGTGTTGTTGCTGGTATTTTACTTTAAACCATGGAAACATCCACTAGGTGATTCATAGATTTGTAATCAACACTATGTATTTGAACAGGTGATACACAAAAGTGACACTGAATGATGAGTGATAAATGTTGAGAACTGTCTATTGGATCTTGTCAAACTTTCTGCTTTGCAGTTGTTATTATTACTAGTATATGATGTCTGGCATCACTTTAAAAATAAGTAATAGTGCAGATTCAATTATGCAAGTTAGCTGGAATGTTGATTAAGCAAAATGGGGATATATATATATATAGTATAATTAAGAGGCATAAAATATATAGTAAATAACATAAAATGAACATCAGATTACTGTTCCTATTATTATGCACTTGAAATGCAACTAAAATGATTGAGCAGTATCATGAGAAATCAATTGATTTTGAGTAGAACAGTTGGAAAATGATGCACGGTATTTATTGCCTGTCTTAGTATGAATATTGTAATTATTTTCAATGTAATTTATAGCTATATTTGCAATTATTAAGTTAGTTGTAAATTAAAATAAATATTACTGTCCCTTAAAACTTCCTCTAAAATGTTTCCGGGTATTTAATAAAGTTATGAATTATTACTTGTCCAATTTATGCTACTGCGCAGTATAACAATTCCCAGTTACACTGTCAAAACCAGAAATCTCAAATAATCATTTCCCACAACGATTAAAACGCAATTCAGAATTAATCTGTCTAAAATCTGGAAAAAAATATTAAGTTTTTTTTATATTTAAACTGCGGCGTTTATAAGTAATCCATGTTTTTTCAAATTCCTTTTTATTATTTTTAACAATGCACTGTGTTTATATTTTTTCATCATCATGTATGAATGTGTTACATTTATTATCTATCACAAGGATCAAAAACTAAGTTTGTTGAACAAAGTAGGCCTATTATTTCCGTTTTTGTTCCGTTCGTGATAAGCAACAAAAAAATCACAATTTTCACATGGAAACTTTAAAAAAAGTTTGGAAAATGTGCTTTTTTATACTTTACCTTGAACCATAGAATTATAGGAATTATAGCTTTATAGCCTCGCAACAAACACCCACTAAGTGTGTGATGTTGAAGCTTTTTGGATAGATTGAGTAATTTGCAGGTAATTATAGGGAGAAAGGATTGTGTTGAAATTAGTATTCAGGATTTTAGCTGTAGGGGTTGTTACGCTCATTAAGCATATAATTGAAAGAGTGCGAAGACAGAAAATGATGTACACTTATGCGCTTTTCTAATGAAAAGGTCACTCACCGTTTTCTTGTATATGTGTGTGACTCATCGGCGGAAATCAGGTGAGGAGCTGGAACTATTTCTATTGGCTCTCACAATCTTACCAGCCAATCGTCGAACAGTCCTCAGCAAGAAGAACACCAATTCTATATATATGTATAAGAAAAATGATAAGTAAGCAAGCAAATAAATAAAATAGGGTGGGGGGAATTTGGAAAGCAATAGAAGAGGGTTTTATGTTCATGTAGTGAGTAGAGTGACTCATTGAAATGACTCTGGAAAAAAATCTTTCCCATTTTTCCATGGAAGTTTGTGATAGTGATTCTAGTTTTTGTACATTCCATTTTGATACAAGATTTGAAAGGTCATATTAAAATGTTTTTGAGATGTTATGTAATGACAATTTATAACTGAAATAAGGTGGAATAAAATGATTTTTTTCTTCATTTAAAGCAAAGAAATTAAGTAATAAAATGCTGATTATTATTAATGAAGCTTGAATTATAAAATAAAGTATTCCCATCACAATTTGATGTAAGCTTCATTTCAAAGCAAATTACTCATACAATTTATAACTAACACATGTAGTACAATTTATAGGTATTTTGTAAACTGTAAATATATTTTAACATAGTTCACAAAATATAATTCACATGATTATAAATTTCATTTAAGAAGCCAGAATTTTTTTTCATAAATAAAGGAGATTCAGATTTTTAATTGGAAATTTGATTTAGGCTATATACTGTTTTGCTATATTTTACGAAAACATTTAGTATTTTTTAATTGAAGTATTTGCCTAGCTTTTATTTAAAAGATTACAATTAAATTATTTTTCGAAGCTGTCATTTAATGTGCCATTTATAATTTATTTTAAAAACAAATTGGCATTTCTATCCTTTGGTTTACAAAAGTAAACATCATATTAAAACCGACCATTTGGAAATGTAGCACATTATTGTCTGAAGCGTATTAAAACCTACTTTTTGTTTTTTGCCCAGGATATTACATAACACTGAAACTATTTTCTGACCTTATTTTTTCCTATGTAAACAACTAAATAAACCCAGTGTGTTTAACAAAGTTCTGTCTGTAATTTAGTGACTATTGTTTGCCACATACGAGTCATGGCAACAATATATTGCCAGTGAATAGAAATATTAGTATTTGGATTAGAGGTTACAATTTTAGAATGAGATCATAGTTTTAGAAAGGAAATTCCCAATACTTATTTCTGTTTTCGGTGCTAAATTCTCAATGTATATCTGTATATAGATAACTTACAAATTATGTGTGCAAGAAAGATATTTGAAATGAACTCCATCATATTGAAATATCTTTTAGATGAGTACTTATACATATATGCCGAAGTGAAACTGGTTTTATTTATGTCCTCAAAAATAAATACTATAGTATGTACCAACAATAAAATAGAGTAAAGCCCCTGTTACGTCAATCTGCGTGTAATCTATACCTAGGTTTACAAAACTTGGACGTAAATATGCAATCAAAAATAGGAGTTTCATTTATATGCAGTTAAAAATAGGAGTTTTATTCATATACAATTAATATAAATTTCAAAAATCATGAATTCACATTAGAATACAGAATTGGAAAATTAGAGCATTCATTTCAATATAATTGATACTGCAATTTCATTATTCGTAGCACTAACATAAAACAGCTTATTATATGAAAAAAATTTATACTGCAATAAATTGAGCAGAAACAATTCACTAAACTTTCACTGTATAGTAGAAATATAAATGGCAATTACTGAAAATACACTTGTAGTTTCTATAGCACAGTAGTAATATTTGTTATTGTTAGTTTTTAAGTTGGTAATTTCCATTCTTTTTTTTAAATTGTCTTTGCAACTTGAACTTCGATGTAGTAGTATATATATCTTTTTGAGAACTGGTTGTTGTAAGTGGTTCAGGTTTTGGACGTTCAAAGAATAAATAAAAAAGGGAATTAAAGTTGGATTTCTCTTGCTTTGATAGTAGTTTGACGTGGTTTTATGGGCTGAAAGCACGTGCTGATCGTTAATCCATGAAAAAGAAATTTACAACGCGTGTTTAGCATTTCTTGAGAAGTTGGGGGCGTGGCCAAGTTGCAATTGCATTTGTAGATGCTATCTTCAAGTTTGGCTTCCTCCTCCACTTCACTCCAAACTCAGATTGTTGTTATGATTTGCATTTTTGACGCACCCATCTTTTTCACTCAACACCAACCACAACTAAAAAGCCATTTGTTGGAAATCAAGCTACAGTGAGCTTATGAATTCAAACGCATATTGCGTCGTGTAGTAGGGACGACTACTGCTAGGTGGCGCTCTAGTCGCTCGTGGCGTTCTGGCCAGCTTAGTTACTGAACTCTTTTTTAATGACTAAATAAATCGTTATTTCAAATGCAATTATTGGGATCTAAACAAAAATATATTTACTAGGAAATATATTCCTAAGAAAATGCTATTATAATTTGCCATTTGTCTTGCAAAAAATAAGATAGCAAAACCGCATCATATGGTAAGGTATCTAAATTGCATTTAATCTTGGAATTAACAAGAAAAGCTGTTGTTCATTAGTCTAAAACAAATCAAGGATATGAAATAAATGTATTTTAGTATTGTAAATGTTGATACAAATACAGTTTGGAAAATGTTTAACAAAATCCAGTTTAAAATGATAATATTGTCTACTATAAGAAGTTAAAACTAACATGTTTGTCCCAAAAAGTAAAATAAAACTACTGTACTTGTTATTTAGTTAAACTAATTCTGATAATGGCAAAAACTTTGCATTGTTCACTATGCATTATTTATAATATTTAGTAAAGTGACTAAACCTAATATAGTTGTGCCAATTGTCACTTGATTATTTTTGTAATGTGCAAGCTGGACCATGGTTGATTCTAGCTGACCAAAAATATTTAGACGGAGACAACATTTCTCATTTTGGATTAATTATTTTTTAGGATAGTTTTTGAAAGTAATTTTTCTTAACTTTTTCCAGATCCGTTCCACAATTGGAAAATGGTATTGGCAAAATAGACACTGATTCTGTGTCGGATTCGGGGGAAGAACGTGAGAATAATAACGATGAGGACGAAGATGATGAGGATGATGAACAAGTTGTGGTGGAAACTGTGGATGAAGATTCACCATTGGACATGACAACTCCAAACCGAAGCCGAGCTGCTTCACCACCATCTTCACCCAAATCCATTCATGTGCCCACTACAAGGATCTACAATCCTGCACCATCATACAATAGTTCCCACCTTCAGGCCCATGCCCAGCAAAGGCCATCTGTCATCACATGTGCTGCGGCCCTTAAACATCATCCTCATGCCCACCATCGTCATCAAGGCCATCAACAACACCATCATGGACATATGGTCAGCCTGTTGAGAGGTGGAGCAGTGCCTAATTCAAGTGCGGCCACTAAAAGTGATATCCGCACTGGCACTCGCAAAGAAGTTCCATCAGGTTTGTACCAAAATATTTCGTAAAATTTCCTTCATTTTGTTTTTTAACTAGTCACTGTGGGTATTTATTTGTTTGTAATTGGGACAACAACTGCTAGATGGCGCACTTGCAGTGTGGTGTCAAGGCTTTCTTGTGTGATTTAATGTGGTTTGCAGAAAATTACTTGGCTACTGGCAACAATTTCTTACCAATATATACTTTAAAGAAAAAAATTTGCATATCTAAAACTAAGCTTTTTATGTATTATTAATTTTATGTGTGGAAATTAAAGAGTATATATTAAACAAAAATTGTATATTAGGTAAGTATACATATACAAAATATAATAAATGTGATGGATGACAATGTTTATCTAGGCAATTGTGACAATTTTTTAATGCAACTGAACTGTGATAAATGCCATAAATAATCTTGTGAATTATTGTACGAGTAGGTATTTATTTTATTGTTGGAAAACATGGCTAAAATAATTCACATTTGTATTTTTGTCAATTTAGTTTATTGCTTGTTTATTTATTAGTATTAAAATGTATTTAATTAAACAAACAAAAAACTGTTTTGTTGAGGAACAAACAATATTGTATTTTATGTCATGTTGATGGGATAAATGAATATTTTGATCATTTAGCAAGTACACAAACACTAAAAATTTCCCAGAACCAAACAGGTGGGCTCCGAGGTCGTTTTTATCGACAATTCCGACGAAATTCAAATGGTAACACCATTAAATTGTTTACAATATACATTTGTGTGCTCTACTATGACAATGAAACCAATATACGTATGTAGTTGAAGCGAGGGGAATTTTGCTTTGGCGGCATTTTGATTAAATAAAACGCCATGAAATTCCCATTCGAGCTATGCAGCAAATGAAAGAATTTCAAATGGAATTTGTATATTTCCCCCAAAAGTAACCAAAATATTTTGTTGGTTATGTACCAGGTGATTGATTGTTTAAGATGGGTTGAAATAATGTTGATGATGAAATATTAGTGGAATAAACAAAACACTTACGTTGACGAAATGCAGAATCTCGTCTCACAAATGCCGCCATTTTCTATTAAAATTCTGCGAAGGGGTAATGCAATAATAACGTTATTTTATTTCAATAATTCTTGAAATTCCATTTGAAATGGCCAGTAACGTCCAATTGCATTTTTTTTATCTTAGCATTATTTTGCAGTAATCGCGATTTGAAATGGAAGATATATTCTCTTGTGCGTGAATGGAGAATTAAATCGGCAAGGGAGTGACAGCCACAGGAGTCTCGGCATCATCTTCGAACATATCTGTGGTTACTGAGCAGTTACAACAAATGTGATCACCCCCGCCTTTAGATTTTTACTCCAATCTAAATAGCGATCGATTTTGGT
Source organism: Glomeris maerens (assembly GCA_023279145.1). Classification (NCBI taxonomy): domain Eukaryota; kingdom Metazoa; phylum Arthropoda; class Diplopoda; order Glomerida; family Glomeridae; genus Glomeris; species Glomeris maerens. Next base: position 901 of record WWPM01007461.1, on the reverse strand, counting down.
TTATATTAGCTGTTTTATGCCAATCAATAGCTCTCATTTTAATGCCCCTTTCATGAAATGACGTTCTTTTATTCATTTTCTACGTATTTAGCTAATGCAAATGTTAGAAGCGAGTGAAAACATAATTTCACAAGTTTGTTACTTTCTGTTTAATTTTGACATTTTGGGAACTAAATTTATCTGTGAATTATTTAACACTTTAGAAATTGTGTTTCTTGTTTGAAATGTGCTATTAATATACGTACGTAGCTGTGGTGTTCCCCCTTAGGCTCATTTCTATATGTGGTATGTTTATTAATGTTGCAACGTTTCATGCAAGCTAGTCTGTAATTTTTGTCAGTTCACTTCAATTTTTTGTTGTTGTCTGGTTCTGGAAGTCGAGTTCTCCAGAAAAAAAGGAATGTAATAACAGCTGACACTATATAAAAGTTATTGTCAGCGGAGATTTATTCAAAACACCTGCACGTGGCCGAAATGATGATTTGGAAAGTTGTACATAATATAGCCGTTTTTAACTTGCTTGCCAAAAGATGAAGTTCTTGGCAAATTATAATCTAATAAAAATTAATTGCAAGGTTTCATGTACAACATTAAATTTCATAACAATTATATACCTGTATGTGATATTCTTTTACAATGAGCTAGGTAAGTTGAAGTGCGTACATGTAGTTGTAGGATTCAGATGATAGTGAAAACACTAAAGTTAGCATTATCATTTGAAAAGCACACGTAATAAGCCCGTTTAGAGCTGTTTTGTTTTCCATTTTATATAATTTCATAACAAGTATTGACTATACGGAAGGAAATTACATACATGGTCCATTTTACAAAAAGAAGTTTCAGTTTATCCATGCAAATTAATCCCAGTATTTCTTTCCAACAACACTGAATTTTGTGTAAA
>WWPM01007436.1:0-20269 GCA_023279145.1 Glomeris maerens | reverse complement strand
GGGGGGGGGGGGGGCGTAGCTGGTCACGTGATAACGGCGCCATTTTCGAGTTTCATAGCGCAACCCCCACTCGAAGATGGCGGGGAAACATTCCAATTGATAGTCTCCACCACAGGGCAGCCATTAGCCTGGCTGGGCAGGCGAGGCTACCCAAACTGAAGTATACAAGTGGCGCCATCTACACGACTATTGATGCCCTAAATACAACCGTATTCATTTATAACGGTTTGACAGATAGCGTCCTCAGTAGAAAACAATTGAAACCACAAGTTGTAGACTATGTATATATCCGTATCCCATGCTTTTACGTTGAATTACCCCCAATCAGGACTTTCAATTTTCGACGTCTTTGAAAATAGTAAAGGTAAACCTTGTGCACACCAGAAACAAAAAAAGACATTTTCATATCTAATATAATAAATATGATTACAAATAAATAAGAAATGTAATTACAAGTTCACAAATAAGAAATATGATTACAAATAAATAAAAAAGAAATAAATATGATAACAAATAAATAAATAAGAAATAAATATGATTACAAATAAACAAACAAGAAATAAATATGATTATAAATAAATTTTCATATATTCTTGGGAATGTAAAATAATCAAAATTAATGAATCGCGCTTCATTCAAATTTAAAAGTCCTCCGCGGACCTCGCAAAATTTAAGGGCTTGCATTTCAAAAAGGGCTTTTATACAGTATACCTTCATTGCGATTTATAAATTATAACTTTCCCGAATCGATGTCGTACATACAAGTAATTCAGGCATCAGTCTAAAGCTTGATCGCATCAATTAGTCAAGATTTATTTCTTCATATTTTCTTTTGATCTCTATACAAAAGTGGATGTAAAATCGAGGATGATTATTAATTAACAAATATTTACAATGTCGATTCCAATCCGGCACTGGCGAGCGCATCGTCGGAATGCAAACTGTTACTGTGTCCGCTCTCCATACTTGTTGAATCGCTGTCGTTACTGTGAGGGCTAGAATAACTCGCCGCTTCCTGAAGCCTCATTAACATGTTCAGCTATATTGCAATTAAATATACCATTGTGGAAATTCACTATGAAATCGTCCGCTGTATAATAAAAACCAATATCGTACCAACGGGTCTCCTTCCATTTCGTTCACAACTACCGAAGCAGTCTTTTGGATAGTAGCTCCGGGTCCTGGATGGCCCTCGTAACCGACATCCTCAGGTCTCAGTCGTAACAGGGATGTCCAATCTAGCGCAGTTTGACCGATGGTTGCCGGCCACGGATAGTTTTTGATGACCCATTCGCAAGGATCATCCCAAGGAGCTCGCCTCCCATACAACTGTATTCAAAACATATTTTGGTGTCCTGATTTGCATATTAAACTTGCAATAGACTGAATATATATGTAACTGCGACCAAGGTTGCCATGTGGGCCTTTTGTTATTTGACAGCAATTAGTGACCGTACCTGAAGTCCTTCGCGAACAGCTTCCAAAATGTAAGGCACGAGGGAATAATTCCACAGATCCGTGAACCAAACTTGAGAGCCGGCAAGGTCCAGCGGACAGGCGAGAAACAGTCTGGGACCTGCAGTTTAACACTGCACTTAAGGCATGGTTTTCGAAAGGCGGTGGTGGTGTCAGCCACACGTTTCATTTCTTACCAATGGTTACGTCTGAAGAACTGTGTGCCTCGAGGAATTTGTTCAAATGCTGCCAAACTTTCGGTATCCAATCCATGACCCTGAGCAGTTCGCAGTTGCGTCCCGCACACTGAACTTCGCATTCGATCAACTTGCGGCGCAAGTACCGGCCCAGGAATCCCTTCACCGGTTCCATATGATTGGCACAAAGGACCCAACTGGACAAAATAATTCACGGTCTTAATACATGAAAACTCTAATTCTTTCGTGCCAATTGCGTACCGGAAATTATGATGCAACTGTAGGTTTGTGGTTGAGCACGTTGCTTGATTCATGGTCCCGATGATGAACGGACTGAAAATATTTAACCATGATAGGAAATTTCAAGCTAGGCAATGTGAAGCAGTTTTTACCATTTTTGATATTTGGCACTGAGGAATCCGTTGAACACTTCCCCTAAGGAACCCACGTGGTGCAGGTTATCGAGGATTATGACACTGGGCAATTCCGATACACTATCGAAAATACGCTAGCATTACACGAATTTCACTCGATTCCAATACAATATATCGAAATTGCGCATACTTTGTCTCGCACTGCTCCGCAACATTTGCCAAGTACTGACGTAACTCTTTAGCGGACTTGTGATCAACGTTGAACATTGCCACGGTTCCAGGAGTTGGGCTCTTACCGGACCTACGTTCAATGTAGAATTTCATTCATCTGTCGATGCATTTTTCTCAAGAAAGCCATGATATAATGGGAAACTTACCTAACGACAAGGAAATCTGCTAATTTATGGGCCAGGTACGTTTTACCTGTGCCGCTTGGCCCGCAAAGTATTATCCGCCGATGCTCAGTGAGAAGCGAAACGTACCGTTGAATTATTGACTTTGGTATAAGCGTATCAAACGCCAACGCATCTACGTTGCTTAATCTGCCACCTAAAATGTAATCCGCTTAATAAGCTGCGTTTTCATAATGTGAACAGACAAATGTAAACAAACCTTTCAGAGCCACCCTGATCTGTAAACTGTCACCGACAAGGTAACCGTACGGCAGAAGCTCTGGCAATTCGCTTTCTACGTGTAAAAAGCGCATATTATTAGTAATTTGTATCTTTCCTACAGAGGGGTTTCAGGGGAATTATCCACCACTCTGAGGAATAGTCCAAATGAAGTGGTGTTGGGATTAAACTACCGATGCACTACATCTGGGACGATTTTCTTGCAAAGAGCATCGGAAACTTAGCGGAGTTGTTTTTTTTTATTAGCGCGAAAACGAAAAACCTACCACTCGTCATGGTGACCTCTCCCAACTGATAGCTGAAAACGCTTTCGGCATTAAGTCCCAAATTCGAGGCGGGATCTACCCTAAGTACGTATTCCTGGACGATACATAATTTTCTCAGTCTGTGATCAACAATGCCGCAACATTGCTTAACCAAGCCGAAACGCACTGACCTTGAAAGTTCTTCGAATCATGCCATCCAACGCATCCCATTTTGTTCTTCCCGACACAAGCACAGACCCTATCATCGTTTCGGCAACGGTTTGACCCTGGGATACGAAATTTTGCAAACAATTAGGAAAACCCCATCATACGTATGTTGCATTGTAGTCCATATACACTCGTGCAACTATAACTAACCTCCTGCGGCACCGGGTGATCGCCAGATACCCCGAGAAACACCGACACCGGAACTAATTTACCATCTTTATCGGCTCCATTTTCCAAGCGCAAAGCATCTAAACACGGACAATTATAATAAGCAACAATGTTTGGTAAGACCCTTTTGAAACTTTTACTGTAAACCAAAATTCTTATAATGTTTGGAAAAATAAAACAAAAATCAATGTCTGTACCGAAACTGGACTGCGCGGACATCTCAGAGTAACTGAGTCTTCGCTCGTTCGAGTCAGTTACGGCTAACGAACTCTGCGACGATGTCAGCGACTTCGTGGACACGATGCGTTGCAACCGGTCGTTATCCTGCTTCAGATTTATCATTTCCGACTGAAAATGAAGAAATGCGGTTGTATAAAAAACGCACGCTTAAATTACTAAAATTACTATCATTGCACGGGTTGCCGGCAGAACTGTGCGCTACCCTCATTTTAGTGACTGTATCCTTGAGGAATTCCAATTGGTGAGCGGATGAAAGTGCCTCCAGCCGTATGTCAGTCAGAACCATGTCTTTTTCTCGCAGCTGTTTTTCCAACTCTTGCACAACCTCCGGCGCCTCACTCTCGTTGTCTTTGCTGTAAATTCTGATCGCAAAAAATAAATGTGATTACACTCTCTTCTGCGTATCGTGACGTACAAGAGAAAGATGGGGGAAAAAAATAAAAAATAAACTGACGCGGAAGAAGACCGGGAACTTTTGATTCCCACGACACCGCCGTTCAATGGATGTGGCCCGTTGAGCAGAGGGGAATTGGGTGTGGATGTGTCCGATTGAAACTGGCGAATGTCTTCCACGTCCGACACGGATCCATGTTTGTTTCTTTTTCCCCGCGAAAACGCTTTGCTGAACGAGCTCCTCAGCTGCAAAATTTGTCAACGATAACATTGCAGAAGCTTAGCAAGAGTGAATACTGCAACTAGCAAATCTGCATAATTTACACTGTACATTCCCCATGCTGCCAATCGCATCAGTTTTATGCCAGACTTGAACAATAAAGCAATTCCCAACTCTTGTTACATCTAATGTTTTAACGTCCAGCGTGGTTATTGCCTCAAATGTATTTTTGGCTTACCATTTTGTGCATAGAAAAACAAGATTTCACAGAGGGTCGATTTACAATGAAAGGGCACTTATTTGCCGGCACATTTATATACTCAAGTTTCCGTGTTTCCCATATCCAAATTGGATGTTTTTAATAAACTAAAAGTGGAATGCTATTTTTCCCCCTTTCTAAGACTAAGGCGCAAGCTACGGTACCATTTTACGTAAAAACCTCTCTCCCATCCCAAGACATGTTGGTTTAAAAAATACGATTTCTAATTACCCATCCTTTCTTCTTCTTCTTCTTGCCATTCAACATGTTCACATCGGCGCTCTGCTGCGATGCAGCACTACACGCGCTCGAAAGGCTGTTCACGCTGGAAACGCTGTCAGTCGACAGTTGCCGACTCATTCTTCTTTCTTGTACACCTAATACAAGAAGAACCTAGTCATTAGTCTGATCCCGGCATTGGAAACACTTCCTACGGTACTTTCGACTTTTGCGGTGGCTGAAGTGTATTTTTTTTTGTGTGTGCACGCGGAGGAGCGGTACGGTACGTGTTAGTAGTGTGAGGGGGTTTATCAAAAATCTCACCGGAGTCCCTACAATTGGCTAAGGTATGGCGCCGTATTAAGAATGGACTGTTTGGTGAGTTACACTGGGACGTACTTTGATAGTTGGCCGTGGTCAGACCGGCTTCCACGCTCTGTTTTCGTAAGTCTTCGATAGTAGCTCGTAGATCGTTCAATTCGGAATCCTATAGGGGAAAAAAAACAGATAAAATTTAACAACGAAATTGTGACAAAAAGCTTATGAAAGTGGTTTTATGTATGCTTATAACAAACCTTGCGTTCAGCACTCGCTGTGAGCGATTGCAACCTGCTCGTCATGTTAGATAGACTCTGCTCGAATGCGGCTACCACGTGTGCCTATCAAAAAAATAAGTCAAATAGTTTCAAATACATACTTCAAACAGTGCAGTGAATAACAAATCTCAATAGTCTTAAAGGTATAGTGACATCCTGTATCTATAATTCTGAAAATACAGTATAATATGTAGATCTTTAATAATTGTTCCCAGCAAGAAAATTTCAAATGATTAAATTAATATTGTAACAATGCAACCAGCTGAGTCGAGTTCAGAAAGAGTAGATTCATGTGGGAGGAATTAAGATTATCAATCACTTATGTTCTGTGCAAATTGTGTTCAATATTACTATTTGCATATCACTTTTTTGCACGGAAGTGACTTAATATTTGGAACACCCAAGTGTCTTTTGGAGAAGCCAAATCACACATGGATGCATGATGGGAAGAAGTGAAAGTTAAAAGAGTACCTACTCTGAGCTCAGATAAAAAGAGAGTGTTTAGTGTAATCTGGAGAGGAAATCTAGAGACATTGGTCACGTGGTCGGCCACGTGCCTCAACTAAAACGCGATAAAAACCACATCTGGGAAGTTGTACAATCGAGTGTGTTCAGCTAGTTCTATGAATCTGGAACATGTCACATAAGAATTTGAAACTAAGACATTTAAAAAAAAAAATACGAAACAGCGTTTGTTTTTGAAACTAGAGATTCGTTATATTTGGGCGCGGCAGACATTTTGCTTTTCATACCCCCATATAGTTGCAAATTAGAAATTTTACCTTGAAATATTGCGCTGCTTTACAGAAACATATATTTGGTTTTACAATGAACATGGATATTGCACGGTAACATTGTCAAAGTTAAGTTATGCGACCAAAAATTTATTCATCGACATCAAGTTGCTTATTTGCAGTCAACTCGTTTTTCGTGTTGGCTGCAAAAATTCAAATCACAATGACAACAAAATGACTTCAAATTTTCAACAAAACGAATTAAAAGTTTTCATCAAAAAAGTAAAACCTGATGTTATATAATAACTAAGTTTAGTCAAAGATTTTCAGACGATGTTCATATAAGTGATCATAATTAATTTATATTAATTTTAAGTTTCCAAATTGGAAATTAAATTTAAATTAGCCTCCGATTATGTGAATGAAAGCAAGTTCCTGTTCGTTTAATGGGGTCTGGTGCTCGTGGTAATTCTCACGTACTTGAAGCAAAATAATACAAGCACAGCTGATGATGCAAAGCGGGCGATTTCGAGGTTGTGGCAGCTTAATAACGCTCTGATGCAACAACTTAAAATGAGAGATAGTAGGCCACGTGACACGGTTAAAATATAATCTATATATCCGTTTAAAAAACGCAAGCATAGAAAAAGGATTTTGATTACGACGGAATAAAGTAACAAACGCTGCTCATGGACGCAATCTCCAAAAAAGCCCTCTCACTATAATTACATGCACAAATTGTAATGCAGTAGTACATGATGCTTTAACATTGTATCATGTTGAAAGGTGTTTAAAACTAAACTGCATTCTCGGACTTTCCTAAAAACATGTTTTGGCGATTTGTGAAAAATCGGTAGTTAAAAAACAATTGAATATGACCATTCCCACTTGTGTCTTCCATTTTGCTCAACAAATTCTGAAATTCCATTTTCTTAAAGTGAGTCATAAATTAAACCTGAATTTTTTTGTGTTTCCTCAAATTTTTAGTATGAAAAAACGATATCTCTTTTTTTATAACAGAGCTTTAGTATTTCAAAAAACCCTTTTAATAATTCCCGTTTCCTCACTATACCCCATATGAATCGAAACATCAAACTTTATTTAGAAAATAACACAGCAACTTAATAATCAAGACCACTCTGCATGCATGAAAAGTTGCGCAATGTTCGGCATGATGCAGCAATAAGTTAGGGTTTCTGATTTTGGAAGCAAAAACAAAACAAAAAACACACCGGCATTGGGCATGACCTATGCCTCATTTTCCTAGTTGCAATTTCCCACCAAGGTATGTCTCGGTGTGGCCGGAAGTTCACCCCAACTGGCTTAACCTTAATAACCGTTTCCTTTTCTTGTTGGGGTTGCTGGGGTCGATTGTCACCACACAAAGGTGTTGTTGACCAGGCACAACACCTGTACGTCAGATTGCAATGTGACTTTGCTAAACGACTATTGCTGAACAGTTGTCCCGAGTTACAAGGGCGAGCAACCTGCCCCAATGCCACCGGGGCCAGTTGTGACGCAAGTGGTTTCTCTGATCGGTCCCAAGAGCTCCCATATCGTCCCAATGTTGCGGTTTGCCATTCCTGGGGAATTATTGGCACTGTGGTGAAGGTGAAGGTCGTTGGGGACCGACACCCCCACCATGAACCCAACTTGGATTTGGAACGAAAACAATTGGAATCCTGGTCGTTCCAATTTCCACTTGGAACCGATGATCTAGGAACAGTGGAGTACATTTCGGCCAATATCCTCATTGCCTCTTGAAACGGGGATCATTGCAGCCAACCTTTCTTGACGAGGACATTTGAAACACTAAAGAATAGAAGAGCTGGAGCTGGAGGAAGGAGAAGAAGAGGAGATTTGGGAGGGGCTAAGAAACTTTCTTCGCTACACGCTCCTCCCCCCAGAATCTCCAGGAGCGAATCGACTCGTCCACTTTCCAATCGCCTTTAAATTACACAGGTTCATCTGTTTTCGTTTCCGTGTAATTAATTAGAAAGATTGATAAGATAAGGCTGTTTGTTTTCTCATTCTTCCCAATTACAGCTCTACGTTTGTTACACAATTATCACAATTTTTAATACAACAGTCAACTTGTGCAATAACAAAAAAATTGGGCGCCATCTTGCTTTTCTCAAGCGCAATTTCAGTTTACAACTGCCAAAACAAGTTTTCATTTACAAATGACTTATTTCACAATCGCACACGGTCTGGTTGACACAAAGTATGTAGTTCCAAGCTCAAAATGTATAAATGCTGACTCCACATTTTGCATATAACAACAGGGAAGAGGTTCAACTTGGCTGTTGCAAAACAGTGACTATAGTGAAATTCATTTATGAAAAAGATGCTACTTCATCAAACATTTCATAAGTCCCTGACATATCTCCTAAATTTCCCTGACCCAAATGTAGTTTCTTCATACCCTTATTGGATGACATAAATCATTTTTCTAATTTCTTTTCGGGGAAATTCAAAAATCAGCAGCAAAAAACGATCACTATAACATCTGAAATGCGACATAAAATGCGAAATGTGATTATGTTTCTCTCGGTTTCACTTATTTTTACTTCAGCTTTCATGGGAAGCAGTATATAGTCGTAAATAACGTGTTTAACTTAACCCAATCCGACTATTAATTTACAAAATGCGTCAAAGTCCATCGTTCACACTTGCAGTTGATAAACTACAATTTATTTTCAATATGTCCCTTCATCTCTGACCCTTGAAAACCTCGATCATAATAAAATCATCCTAAATTTAACATGCGGAGTTCATGTCCGACTAATGGCCAAAATAAAGTTTCCCTATTACTTCGCTCACAAAATGCCATCCAAGCAAGTTAAGTTGACATAATAATCTCTTCAGTGGACAGTTTAAGAGAATTTAAAATCGTGTTTTAACCAGAAGTGGGTAGACATCATTATGCAAGTCCAACAGACCAACTCCATCTCTGTTTTTCCACAAGTCAAGACATGAAAATAAAGATTTATAGACAATTCTCTTGCAATTAATTGTGTTACTGTCATTACAAAAATGTTTTTCGTATTTTAAGTTTTCCCAAATAACAGACTGAACAATTTCTATCCATGCAAAAAACTTTCAGTAAACAATTAGGAACTTGGTTCTCAACAATCAATAACAAGTCCTAATTAGCTCTATGGAGCATCGAAACATTAGTAAACGTCAACTACAATGAAAATTGGGGTCCTTTTTCTGTCATACGATATGAACAAATGCAAAGACAGTATTTATTACAATGGACGATAAAAACAGCTGGAATAATTCATTGTTCATGCACAAACTGCATACTTTAAGGAAAGAAGTTCAAGAAAAGAAAATATAACATGTCCGATTCGACATTGAAAAGTTGGCTATAACTTTTTGCCTCAAGACGACGACGAAAAGGTTGCAATTATGCAAGTGCCACTGCCCCCTGAAGGAGTCGAGTTAATTGCATACACACAAAACCAAGCATAATAACAACAATAACACAAGTAGTTTTCAACGCATCCTCTTCTCAACTCTTGTAAACTTTGGTACTATATATATATAAACGTCCCACTAATGTTTCGAAAGGGCGTGGCCAAGTGACTATTAAGAAAGAAAGAACTTCCACTTGTGTGCCCAAGAAAAGCTTGGCACCATTGTCTGATCCTCCTCTCCCTCGAAATCCCTTAAAACCTAAACCCAAGAAACCCCTACATTAAAGTAATGGTCGATCTTGGTCAAGGCCGAACCATCAGAATGAGTCATCAACTTCAACTTCAACTTTCTGCATGCATCAACGCCAGAGTTTATTAAACTTTCCCAAAAGAAAAAATAAATAAATAATGACCAAAAAACCGCTCAGGTTCATGTTATCGTTTAAAAGATTAGTTTAAAACACAATGTTGCTTTGCGAAGAAAGAAACTTCACAGCGACATTTTCCTCAAAGAACTTGTTTTCAACAACCATAAACCTAGCATGTAAATGTAGTATTTAATGTACAAGCTCATATATAGCACCTCGCAATGAAAGATCATGGCCAGCGATCTCTTCTGAATAAAACCGGGTTTATTATTTGTTTGATTTGTGCATTAGACCAAGGAGGTTTATAGATTAGACGGCATTCCGATCAGGTTAGGATTCAATCTTCATTAGGGAAATAAAAATACCTCGAAAATTTGGCCACCAGATCGACGCTGACAAAGGCATGGCGTCACAGAAATCAAGTTTCAAAATACGATACTTTTGGAGCCGCTTCGAATTTACACATTTTTGTATTTATAACATATACTACTTCTTTCGAAGTATTTGGAGGAAAAAAAACAACATCCTTACAACACAAAGGAACAAGTTAGAAAAACCTTTGAAGCGTAAACTTAAAAAACAATAAAAGTATGTGTTTGCTCTTCAAATTAGGGACAGTCCGTCAAGTGCCAACAGCAAAAACACACATTCTTCAATATCTGATGGAAGCAACAATCTCTCCAAAACAATAATATAATCTAACTTATAAAGAAATTGTGACCATGAACACGGATATCTCTGTGAACACAGAACAAATATGGTCAAATCTCTACATTGACCCTCATACTCAAAGGTTGACATTCTTTTTCTCTCTTCCTCTAAACTTCTATAATTAAGGTCAAATGCTAGCAGACTGCATTCCAAGACAATCCGGAAATAATTTAATAATATACCAAACTAAAAAAAAAAAGTTAGATACATAGTATAATATTGAAGTGACTATAAATTATTTTATATAAAACCAAACCTGCATTAAAATAACTCTGCTAGAATTTTTGGATAAAAAGTTAATGTAATTAATAAATTTTATGTACTTACATTTGTGGTGAGTTGAGTGGTGAGTGTGTGTACTTTCTCCTGAGCTTCCATAAGTTCTCGCCTCAACTTTCTCACTTCATGATTATGTTTTTCTTCGGGCTGGAAGCAAAACATTCATTGTCATCTATAGTGTAAATTAATCCGCCCTGATTTAACTTAGTCAACAAGATATTTTCACTCACCGTTGAGTATAACGAAGAAGTCGTTGAAACCAACGATAGAGACGAACCATGCACTGTGTGGAAAACAAATATCATGAGTTGCGGTTATTAACACAAAAATATATTTTCAGAATAACCACAGCAGCATTGTTTTCAAGAAATTCCGACTAAATTTGTTTCCTTTCCTGAATTTTATTAAAATCTAACGTGAAATGAATTCCGATCTCAGTGGCAAACTTACACTCGTCATCCTTGGCAATTTTCGATAGCAGTCCACCAACGTAAGGAGAAACGGCACTGGAAGCTCTCGAAGATGCCGGCACGTGAGACGGCGAGGAAGACAACGCAAACGCCAACCTCGACGTGTTCTATCGGTATTGAGAAAAATACAACCTGTTACACATCTCCGAACCGCAAAATCATAGAAATACTATAACGAACCTGGGGACCAGGTGTGGGGGACGTGGGCCGACTGATGACTCGGTTGTGGGCAGACGGTGAATTGTGCACTGAAGCCGACATAGGAGAATTGAGGTACGCATCCAAATCATCCGACCTCTGCAGCATCGAAGGATAAAGTTTCTCTGACTTTGTGGACCTGATGCTGCTGGACCGAGTCAGTCTTGGACTGGGACTAATCTCCCTGTGGTGCATCATGAGCCTGGCTTGCGTGAGACCGGCAGCGGCTGCTGCCGCCGCTGCCCTCGCTTGCAGGTGATGATCGTGATTACCGGAGGACACCGCTGACAGAGACTCCACACTTTCCGCCTCGGCCAGTGTTCCTTGACGAGCCGCTGCCGCCGCCGCGGCCAGAGAGGTACTCGGCCTGAGCCAAGAGTACGACGGGGAGTACGGGGCCGGGGAGCTGTCGGAGCCGTCGTGAGATCTGGTAGAAAGGGAGAGCCTAGGGCTGCCGCAAGAGGACCTACCACCGTGCGGAGCGAACAGGTTGGAAGACACCGAGGCCCTTGCGGAACAGGGCGAACCGGAATTGGGATGCTGTCGGTGTCTACGTCCCAAGGACCCGCGGCTGTACTCCGGGTCGCCTCCCGCCAAACCGTAAAGTTCTTGAGCCGCGGTCTGGGAGTTGGACGACACCTTAACCTTGGGCTTTCGAGATCCGTTGCACTGAGAGGAACACGAAGAAGGGGACGAAGAAGACTGTTCCGATCTGACGGTTGGCCGGGAGATGCCCGACACGTGCGCGAGACGAAGGGCTTCCTCGACGAGATGGCTCTCGGAGAGCCTTTCGCTGGAACTACGTTTACTGCTACCGGTTAGCCTGGAACTAACACTGCGACTACCACTGCTGCTGCCATTCGAAGAGACGCTGCAGGTACTTGTCGGTCTCTTGCCACCTAAAGGGCAGTTGCTGATTGTCGGTGGACATGCGGCAGCGCGGCTGCCCATGGCTGAAGACGATGAAGACTTCTTGGCGATTGCTTCCGAAACCGAACGACTTCCGCATTTATTCGCTCCACTTCCTCCTCCTCCTCCTGCAGAAGAATCGGGCGCAGATGCAGGCAAGCCCTTACGCTTTGACTTGGGGGATAGGGCCGTAGAAGACGGAGATTTCTTTTCACCGGAACTTCCAGACTTCCTTAGAATTCCTCCACCACTAGTCGATTGGTTGGTGCTACTCGAGCCTCTTTTCTTTCCGGGTTCCAAATCGGATTTTCCACGGCGCAGCAGATCGCTGCGTTCCGATCCTTCCTTGTCACCGCCGCTCCTCTTCAAACCAGAACTCGAAGACCTAATATTTGCCAAAGTATTAGTCTCGTTGGAAATCAACTGTAGTCATTGTCTCATGTCGAGGTAAAGCGAATTACAAATGTGTTGTTACAAATTACGCCAAACCTGAAGACGCTGTTATCGGTCTGCTGAGAGCTGTCGGTCTTGCGCACGTTCGGTGAAGACGGGGAAGAAGACAGCACCTTATTCCCCGAGGAGCCTGAAGAAACCTTTGGGGCATGATGATGGCTGTGGTGTCCTTCTGCAACAGTTGCCAATCTGCAGGCTCGGTCGTTCGCGTTCAAAGTGGCAGCGCAGAGTCCTCCGAGGCGGTGCGATGAAGCGGACAGACATATGGGACCGCCTTCTTGTTGGATCCTCTTCAAACTTCCATAGGCTAGGTTAGCATTGTTGGCGTTGTTAGCCTGATCCGATCCCACGGATGAACCCGTCAGGTTCTCATCTGTGCTGATCTCCGCGATGGTATCGCTGATGCCGCTGCTCACGGAACTGCTGTCGTCAAAGCTGCACATCAAAATCAAGGAAACTTTGTAAAATCTGTACGGCAACAGCAACTAAACAAGAATGACGTGGGGGAAATTTAATAAAAATATTGATTTATCGATTTCACACGCACACACAAACGCACACACCCTTTTTAGCGTTATTCAAAAAGGCAGATGCTAATGTGCCTTCCCTGGTTCGGTCATCGCTAATGCGAACGGTCAATATTTATTAAGACCCTCAAAGTTAGTATACATGGCTTACGACTAACAAGTCATCCATCATAGTCAATATTTATTGTGTCACATTAAAACACACGCTCACAAAATAGGAGAGAAAAAAAACCAAGCCAACGGAAACGAACAAACACAACAAAACTGAAACGATACGACATTTTTGATTGATTTGTCAACTTACCCAGCCCTGGACTGAGTGTGGAAAGGGTTCCTACTATAATAAGAAAGAGAAGACCAAAGAAAAGAATATTTGTGTTAAGAAGAAAGAAAAGGACAGCAATAACATATCATAATCCTGAATCATCACATTATTTTCATTGGGATGCTTTCCAATATGCATTTGAACACATGAATTGTCCCTACACATTACACTATAAAAGTCTTCTTTCTTGCTAATACTGTATATTGCTTACTTGAAAGGAAAAATAAAGAACCTGTTGCTCAACTAACAGGTGTCTTCATTAATTTTCCCCTCCATAAACTGCAAAAGTTATGACAACAACAAGTTGGCTTATCCAATTGATATTACAGAAGCAAAATAAGAAAAGAAACTTCAAAAAATAGATAGGAACTATTCTAAACATATTTGCAAATAACACCACCATGCTAAAACGTAATAACATTGTGCTGATCAATTGCATATAACAATAAACCTTTTTTTAAGTCATTGTGCACAAAATAATACTTAATTAAGGCTGCAAAAATTGTTGCTGCCACACAATGCACGCAGTTCTTTTAAAATATGTATTCAAAACTAGCAATCAATGAAGTATTGAATTATATATAAATTGAAACATTGCTAATTCAGATTGAAACAAATCTCGAATAACCAGATCACGTCGGGTTTTAGTAAAATGACATTTCAGAAATCCTTTGCGAACAGCAGCCAAAGTGTTGGATAAACAAGTAGCCCTTCTCAAGTTCAATATTGATTAAACTGCTTCGATGTTTGATCTTTTTTACTCCATTCGTTCAAGAATTAAACCGCGATTGCATGGAAAATCCATCTTTACATACACCACAACTAAGATTACAGCACTTACAGAGTATGCGGAGAGCATTATAACGAAATTGAGCGCTCGTTGATGTCGACCAAAATGTTTGCGAGACAAGCCAACATGGAAATATATAGTGAGGAAGATCTGTCGGTTGCCATGGCAACAACATCCCAGACTGGGACACGATGGCGCCGCCCAATAACATGCTTCACCCTCCACACACACCAATACTGTTTCAAAATTGACCCTTTTGCCCCTCTCCATGCATTACAGCACATGAATTAGTGATGAATTTCGCTCTCAATGTGACAAATGTGGAAGCATTTTTTTCCCCGTTGGACAATCATTGATTTCAATCTCCAATCTCCTCGGGCTATCATTTTCTCTTTCCCCCCCACATACATAAAATCAGCTGAGTGTAAATCACTTAATAATAATATCGTAAAGCGGTAGTTTTATTATATTGGTCAAACAATTATCATTGTTTCTTATATAAACATTCCGAACGGTTTTTACCGATTTATAAATTTTCGCGAATTACTTTGTTTACACTTCCCTACTTTGAACAAAACACTTGAGGGCTCCGTGGCAAATATTGGGGCACATTCCTACAAATCCCCTGCATCATTTCCGATCAATGTTTGGGATTTATTGATTAAATAACTTTCAGCAGGCTTACACAATCAAACGTCCCAAAAATGCAAATCATGTTTATTCGCGATTGCGATATGAATATGCTATTGCATTTTTTATTTGTTCACATGAACAATTCCCTGCATGAAAAATTCAAACGTTGCAATCATTTTTGCCCTATTCAAACTTTTCTCGTTAATGTGACTCGGCATGCACCCTAATTAAAATTCCGTGAATTATTAACGTGTTCGCCTAATATTTGCTGCGCGCAACAATGCAATTCACGTGATCGATGTGAGGTTAACTAGTGAACCTTTTGATTCCCAACTACTGTTCCCTCCAAACCAGTTCTGAAAAATCAATAATTCAGTGTTTCGTCGTTTTCGCATGCCACATCTTTCATCTCGAATTGAATTTATATTTCCCCAAAAGACCAAACGCAACGATGAAGCTGAATGCGCACGCGGTTCGTGGAAAACACAAGCAGCCAGGTGGAAACGACCACTATTATTGCAAAATCAGAAAATGCCCTTTATAGTATGTATGCACCAAACAAATGGGGAAATGCAAACCAAGAAAATTTATGCCACAAACTCGCCTGCGTAGAAGTAACACATTTCATCCAACTCTAATAAGGTACGTATATGGAAAACAAAAACATTTGCCTCTATACACACAAAGTGAAGATCAGCTTAAATTTGCATTAATAAAAATAGAAAATACAATTTGTTACGAATAACTAATGTTATTTAGTGATGCCAGCCTATCTCTTTGAACCATTGCAATAGGTGAAAGTGAAGGCAACGCAAGAAGAACCAACACCTTTGGCCTACTAGTCGAATCAGTTCCACTAGTAGAACCTCCTGGTGTTGAGTGTTTCTTTAGCTGCACTCACTTAAAGGCCAATAAGAAATATTCCTTACCTGTCATCATGAAGATACCCTGAAGATTTCTGCATGCACTCCTTGACAGCCGCAAGCCCATCGCGAAGTCTACATTGGGAATTGATGCGACGCGCGTACAGCGAAGCTCCACCCTCGCTCAAGTAACCGCTGGCAATGTCGTCTGCCATTCGTCCAGTGTTAAGACCGACAACACCAGTTAGGGAAGAAGGCCCGGTTCCCGAGACGACAGTGTGGCCGTGGCCGTGGCCGAGACCGATACCTCCTCTGAGGACGTCTCCGTCCGACATGTACCCGGAAGCGAAGTCCATACAGTCTATGTCCGAATGGTACTCGGTGTCCAGTCCTCGCTTCAGTGACCCGGCATAAACCCGAAGAGGATCTCCACTGGGCAGCAGATGACACCCGAGTCTTGCCAAAGTACTTCCTGCAATATCCACGCATGCAACGTTTGGTTGGCGTACTAATTAATTAATTGCTCTGTGATATTTACCTGAACTGCGGACAGAGCTGGAAGTTGAAGAACTTTCGCCGTGGACCGTTCCCACACGAGGTGACAGATGCAAACTGGACAGTAAAGCTCTGCCCGAAGTCGAGTACGCGCTCAGGCCGCGCGAGTAGCCGTAAGGAGCGGACCTTGTAGTTATCGGCGCCATGGGCTTCACGTTAACCGAGAAATCTTCCGGTTCCTCCGAGAACGTCGTCTCCCTCGACAGACACCCCGTTCTGGTAGCACTGACCACGGTACCCGCTCCTGTCTCCCTCGTAATCACCTTGTCACCACCGTCGAAAGTCGTTTCCACTTTACTGCGCGTGCTGGTGGCAGTTTTCGAAACAGGGGTGCTGCACGAAGACGACGACGAGGTTGGCGTCCTCACCACGTGACTAGGCTTCGGGGGTTTCCCACGATCCAACCTCATCTGGTCATCGGCCAAACTCGAGTCTCCACCGGGTGAGGCGTGACTGTTGCCGAGCGACGTTTCCTCGTGGCAGTTGGGCATGGGCGACACGAGGGCTACGCTTGCCCCATCGTGATGGTACCTGGTTCCTGCCCCACCGCCGCTTACCGTCCTGTCCACAGAATCACTTCGAAGAGAGGACCTCGAGGAACTCCTGGAAGGAGGCGACACAACACCCACTGGTTTCACAGCATCCTTCTGCAGTCGTAGCTGAAGCGCGGCCTGATGCTGCTGCGCCGCAACGGCACGGTCGTCCTTCGCCACTTTGCTCGTTCCTTTGACGGCGGCGGTTGGCTTCGGGATGCCGGTTCCAGCAGGACTACCTCCACCGCCACCACTACCACCTACCGCGGTCACGGTCGAAGAGGGAAACATGTCGGTGTTGGACACTTCGCCAGCCACCGATGTGGTGATAGAATGTGAAGTCCTGCACGCGTTGCTGCTGTTGCAAGAACCCGTTTTCGACAGGATACTGGAGATCCTCGACTCCCGCACCACTTGGTCCGGCTCTAAAGGTGCCAAGGCAAAGCCGGGACTTGCCAAAGATGCGGCGGGGATTCGCTTCGAACCGGTATTGCCAACTGGGCAGCTGCTGCCACTGCGAGTACTGCTCACTGCAGCTTGGGTACCTTTCGAAAGGGCAAACAAAAAATTATTCGGAATTGATCCCTTTAATATCTTTGGACAGCTGGAAAATTTCAACCGTAATTATCTTTACTGACACAGTTATCCAGCTACAAAAGCTGCATTTATAACTTTCAAAGTGAAACCGATCCGAGTGTATCGCGAAAGCATTTAAGTTCCTTTAGCCTTCAAATTGGATCCGTTCAACATTGTTTTATACGTTTGCGATGCTAAGGTAGGGCAATAATTCGAAGAACAACCTTTGCTATTGCGTTCAATGGGCTTCTTTGCTAGGCCTTTTGCGGCAGCCTTTGGACTGCTAGCAACGTTCGTGGGACTACTTTCCCTGGTTGTTGTGGACGATGATGTGGTGGTGGTTTGGCTCGAGGAGCACTTCACAACTCCTGTACTGGCACTTTTTGGTTCGCTGCACAGACTATTGGAGGAATCACTGCGTTCACTGCGCGCAGAACTGAATCCACTACTGCTGCTTGTCCTTTTAGAAACTCCACCTGCTGCGAACAATTACGTAATTAACATAAAATGATCATAATGCTGTACATGATATGAACTCACCTCTTTCGTTCCTGTCCTTTGAGTTGAAGAACTTGAACTTATCTAGCATAGAATTCTTTCCGGCATTGTTTTCGTTGTTGTTACTGCTGCTGTTACTGTGATTGTTATTATTGTTGTTACTGTTATTGGTGTTGTTGGACCTGAGGGTGACGTTAGAAGCAGGAGCTCCCCTTCCACAAGAAGACCTGCAATACACCAAATTTTGTTTCCAATTTATTGACATGAAGTGAGCAAACATGACAATAAATACAACAACTTTGAGCATCGATTGACAATGAGCAACAACAAGAGACACATGTCCAGGAAACCATACATAGGCAAACAGGAAGTGGTTCAACATGTCACAACAATGGCACTGAATTCTTTCCCCAACCTCCAAATTACCACTCAAGACAAATTGCCACGGTAATTGTAAAAAGTAGTGCCGAGCTCTAGTTTCCAACACAGAGCCCAATTTTCAGTTTTCATGAAAAATATCTCTACAAAATCAAGTAATCTATTACACAATCATGCATAATTCAATGCCAGTGATCAGCTAACTATTATATTATAGCTTCAAAATTTCATTCAGCAAAAACAAGACTTCAATCAAAATTTCAGTTTCCAATTCATTTATTTTTGGCTCATCAAGGATACAAGTTATTCATTTTCTTTCTAATCAAACGCCTGGCAGACAACGCGAGTTTCACGCGGCAAATTAAATATTTGTTTACCTTAATGAGGAAGTGGGACAAGTGGTGATTGCGGAGGAGGAAGATGGAGATGGTTGATGGTGCTGTTGTTTCACCAACGGGCTCTTGACAGTCGGTTGTGGGAGGAACGAATGTCCAGCTGCTGTGCTGGGGGAAGTTGACCTGGAGCTGCTGGCAGATGGCGTCCTTCCACTGACCGCACCACCTTCAACGCATAAACGAGATACAAGTTTTGCTGAGCATAGGTGGCGCAGCGGCAAAGTGCACTTTGCTTGACAGCAAATCACATAAAAAACCAATGCAGTATCGGGTTCTGGATGTTGGCGGTTGGCATAGCAACCAAGAGTTCATCGTCTCGTCTCAGATAATCGTTTCCTCTCGGAGACAATGCCCACAAAAAAGTTGTTGTTATTACAACCATCTCAAACTGTTCTTCAGTCATGCAGCCATTCGTAAAAGTTGTTGACTGCTTTATTTCGCCCACAAAACAAAAACAGAGTTTGAGATGAAGTTTTTTCCACGTTGCCACGCCATTGCGAAAGGTCATATTGCTGCTGTATTGATCGCATAAGCAAGCAGTCCTGATCTCATCTTTTATTCATTTCATTAAACAAGCTGTGCAATTTTCAGTAGCGATTCTTTTGTGAAAACTGAACTCGTTATTACTGAGGGAGTGCAGAGATCAAAGTACATGAAGGGTAAAATAAAAAGAAACCTTAGGCCTAGAGAGATCAAACATCAGATTCGCAGTTCGTATAAATCATCAGGTCATGGGTCAAGCGCAATTTACTCCTCAACTGTCTGGCACAACATTTTCACAAACCTTCCTCAATCGGGGAACAAATCTTTCATGCTACAATTTTAGTGCCAGGTATTAATATCTGAATGTAAATTTTATTTGACTTGCACATTTTGCTGGATCTAGCAACGATACATTTGCATAAATTTAAATATAGCATGTTAATTGCTGCTGATATCGTTGTTTGTGTTAACTATTAAAGTTGTTATATGAACACTACAGAACGAAGATAGCGATAATTGACTGTTTTTGCTACTTTCAGGGCTGAATAACAAGACGTTCCTTCATCACTCAAGACAGACAGGAAATGACGTCATTCGATACTAGAAAATTCCCTCTCTCCTTTCTTTGGGTCGTAGGGGTTTTGAAAGACGATATAGGTTTTAGGTCCTTGGACCACCACCTCCTCAAGACACTCGCCTCCAAATGGTGCTGAAAATGTGTCCGGTTTCACAAAGCACCGCCTTGGCAGCCATTTTGATGCCAACTCCTAAATATCTCTGAAAACTGCTTCATTCAACACTCAACAAGTGCCGCAACCACTATAGCGTCGTTTATTAATTACCTATGTGAACAAAATAGGGGGAGTTCAAGATAAATTGACGCCAAAAATGTTATTTTTACATTAAATTAAAAAATAGGAAATCAGTCGTTGAGTTGGTA